>JAAAKE020119396.1:0-15624 GCA_010014785.2 Anisolabis maritima | reverse complement strand
GTGAGAATGAATCATTTTAAAAATAAAAATGAATGGTTGAGCTATTTAAATAAAATTTAAATTAATTTTATTTGATAGGTTTATTTAAGAAATAGAAATGATTGAATGAAAAATAAAATGACTAATCAAAAGTTGGAGGCAGCATATAAAATTAAGGAAAAATAATTTTTAATACTAAAAAAGTAAAAATTCAAACTTTATTGCTAAAAAAGAGTTTAGATTTTGGAAATTTCTCTTCTTACCTTAACCCTTGTTCCATTAATTAAATCAAATAACACATTCTCTGTTGACCCACAAGCTCAAATCTGTTGAATGAATGGCCTGTTTCCAAGCTAAGCCAGATATTTTATTGACTCTGAATTACAGGAAAGAAGAAATAAGCCACTTGATGCTGAAATAAAAAAAAAATTTTATAATGTTTAAAGTTTAATATCCTTTTTTTTTAACCAACACAGATAATTGAGAAAATAAATTAGAACAATGCTAGGTGAAAAAACCGGTTTCACTCTCTCCATTTAATGTACAGTCAAAATGGAGAGAGTGAAGCGCCCCCTTTGAATAAGAGGGAAAGAGAAAGAGATGCTTTTCCCATATTCAGTCACATCTCATCACCATCATATATATATATATATATAGATTTTTCATTGTAATTGACGATATTTTCAAAATGAAAAAATAGCATATTCAAAGTATTTTATTATAAAATAATTTTCCTCTCCTAAAGATTAGGACCTAACCATTTCATAAGTGTTCATCTCTATTTGATAGTACCGAAACAATTCATCAAATGCAAATTAATAAATAATAAAAATAAAATTGATTAAAAGAAATATACCTGGAGAAGTGATGTGAAGGTTGGAATTCATTGTTTGTAAAATGGAAGGTGAGGAAATGGTTCAGGAGCAAAGGCATCGTTGGTTGATTGTCGAGGTGGCAGCCATCTTGGCGGAAGGATACATTTCTTTGCTTTCAAAGAAGCCGAGAAGCGTGAAGAGTTTAGGAGATGAAGGCTCCATGGTTGAGCTCCTACTGAGAGGCGAAGGAGAAGCGGCGGTCGCCGGTGCCTCGTGCTAAACAATCGAATCACGTGATGCCTAAGCTACAACCCTATTGGTCCAAATATTTTCAAACAATTAAAGGCTAATAATTAGAAAAACAAATACTTGAAAGACATTCTAGTTTATATAAAGATCAAAAGCAATAATAAAAATAATTTATTTACATTATATTATAAATATCTTAACCATTTTTTTTTTATTATTATTATTATTATTTATAATAAATGAACCTAATTGTTTTTTGTTATTAAAAAAAATGTATATGAATTTATTAGTTCCTTTAATCTACGTTATACCAAAAATTTACGCATAAAATTATTATCATTTTTAACAAATTTGTAAGTTTTTGCTTTAAAGAGAATTTTATGAAAATAGTTAAATATCAATGAAACTCCAAATATACTAGTTTTAATACATAGAAGCAAAAATATATCGTATGAAATAGACAATTTGTAAATTTATTAAGAAAAAAAGGACTTAAAACAATTTGGAAATTAAGTTTAGATTCCTAATTATTAGAGAAGTTGTAAAGGATAAAAGACATTAAAAAGTCTATCATATAAAAGTTCTTCAAGAACATTTCTAACAATGGGTGGATATTATTTTGCTAGCGTTAAGAGTTAAGAAGATATTTTCAAATTTCATATTTGAACTTTAAATGAAGTATCACTTCAACTAGTTCACTTGTCAAAAGTTGATAAAGCAAAAAAAAAATTTTAGTTATAGACTATCATTATTTCGGTTGGGGGCAGCATGTATGATGCAAATGAGGAAAAGATCAAGACGGTCCGTTTCGCGTCCTAACGCCTGATGATGAAAAAGAAAGCAAGAGAAATAGCAATACTTAATTCATGTTTACCAATCTATCAGATCGAAGCTTTGGATATTAATTTTTATTTGTCTACATAATAAATACATTAATTAAAATGTTTTCGTTCAAGAATGGTCCTTATTAACATGATTTATATTCAACAATACTATATTGATTCAAAAAAAAATTATTCAATTTATTTGATTAAAAAAAAAGAATATTAAAAAAAAGATAAAAAAATATCGTGAAATTAAAATTTCGATCGAAAACAGAAATAAAATAAGAAATCGTTCTGTGAATGTCAATGAGAGTAAAAAAATACTAAAAAAATATCCCAAACGATTTCAGAATAATAAAAAATCTATATATATAATAGATATTAAAAATACGATATTTTAAGATTGAATTTTTCTTTCTCTATACTTTTTTTTTTATTACAATTGCTAGTACATGGTAATAAAATCGAAAATCCTGCTACGGTTTTTCCAAATTGAAAAGTGTGAATAAAACAGAGCCAGAGATGATCTAGTTTGATCCTAAATCGACAATATTGCACTTTTTTAAAATATCATTTTTTATGCAACAATCAGTTTTATTATTCAAATTAAAGTAGTCTAATATTCATTCTTGTATGCATAATTTTGTTCTCTAAAATATATTTCCCCTTGGATATTTTTTTCTCCCGTCATTTTATGTTTCGAACTAGATTCATAATAAAGTTAATGTCTACAGTATCAGATAAGTTTGAAACTAATTTACTAATTCTAATTTTCATTACCTTTACGTGTCAATTTCCGGATGATAGAAAAGCTTTTCTCAACTTTTCACAAAATCCTTAAATTAGTATACGAATTTTTTTAAACAAAAAAAAAAAACTGTTGTTTAATTGTTATATAAACTTATTGAAATGTGAATTAAAACAACCTTGACAGATTTGTCACATACTCATGTTAGTTTGTTTAAATTTTTTTTTTTAATAATCCTAAATTAATTTTCATTCCCTTAATGATATTTAATTATTTTCATTTTGAAAAGAAAAAGTTTTATTAATAAAATTAATAAAAATTTTAACCATCAATTTTTACACAATTAATATAATTAAAACTTGAATGAAAAAAAAAAAAAAAAAAACTTGGAACTTGTTTTGACCTAAATGTTATTATAAATTTTTAAATATAGAAGGAAGGGTTTGGGTTTGAATTCAAAGATCGAGAGAGGGTTGTAGTGTAGTATAATATAAAATATTCTATGGTTGTCGCTTGGCAAAAGAGGGTTTAAAAGCCAACGAACGGTGTCAGCTGCCATATATACAGGGGTGGGAAGGGGTGGTGTAAGCGTAAGGTGTTAGCGCTGGTTGGGTTGGCTCAGGTCGCGTGACCTGAGTACCAACGGCCTCGGCCGTCGTCTCGTCTCTCGTTCGCTCTAAGTGCGCTTATCTCGCTTGTCGTCGGATCGGTTTGAGGGTAAGGGTAAGGGGAACAACATGCTATTTCACCACCAGACAACAACAACAACAACAACAACAAAGCTGGAATCATATTACGTATTGAAGAGAAAAATTAAAATCAGAGGAAAAAATATATTCTTGTAAATCCCTATAGGTAAACTTCCTCTTACGCTTGTCATTCTAAATTTATTTATAAAAGTTATTTCCTTTTTTTTTTTTTAAATTTAATTTCTTTTTCTTACAATAATAAATCTTAAAGAGTTCACTGTTACAAGTTCGATGATTTTATTTAAATTTAGTAAATTTTTTCAATAAAGAGAAATTAATTAATGCTAGGAGTTGGAAGATATTTTTCCCTCAGTCTACGGATAGACTAGGGACAGTATTCAGAACATTAGAAAAATCTTATTTTATGGAGAATTTTACTATGCTTTTTAGTTAAAAATTTTCTAGACTGTTTAATAAAGAGGAAGAATTTGAATTAACCATTTAAGAAATATTTTAATATAAGAAATTCTGTATTAGAATATCTATATTTTTCTTAGGAATGAATTTGAATAGGGGTCAAGGTCAAGCCGTTCATTAAGCGTTCTTGTCTATATACAAATAATTAAACATATGATCTAGCCCAGGGATGGCAAATATACACCAAAAGTTTTTGATAGCATGTAGAAAAAAATATAAAACAAAATTTTATAACGAACAAAAATGGTCCAACAAAATTCGGAGCGGCGAAGGAAATTTTTAGTTTGCTTGTTGGTATTAGAAAAAATTGAAATGAATTTTATCATATTTTTGCATTTTAATCAAATTTTATTAGCTTTATTAATCTATTTCCTCTCTACATGCAATATACCGTAGGTTATATAATTGATATGGCCGAAAAAAAAGATAACGCGGCGCTTGATGAAAAAATAGTAATTTTTAATAATAATAATAATCAATATTTTAAAAAGGAAAATGCTTTCCTATCCTTCCCGAAATTAAGGATTTTTTTAATATGGCTGAAACTCCAATCACTCAACATCCAATTGTTTTTATATTCGTTATTTTATATTTAAAAAAGAGTTTGATCTCTTTAAAATATTTCCGAAGGAAAATTAGTATTATTATTCTGGATAACAACCTGTTCTCTGAATAGGCTTATCTAGTTTGTCGACGGGTTTGGTTGGAGGAACATGATTCCATCCCCACTATCTTCGCCACTACAACCACAACAACATATCCTGATTGTTCATAGTGAAGAAAAAATCAACCAAGCAAAAATTTCAATCTTATAAGCCTACAAAGATAAAGAATGTAGCCAACAAAATTATATAAAAAGTTAAATCAAATAGAATTTATACAGCCTATAATTTAATAAATTTTATGATTAAAAAATAATACAAAATGGGAAAGACTGGATGCATGTCAGCTTTAACTCGGGGAAACGTACTCACCAGATATGAGCCCCTTAGTGATTTATTTATATAACTTCAAATATTATTTCATATTTATTTATGATACTTGTTGCGAGAATCCCAAATAATGTTGATGTTAAGTGGTTTCTAGTGAAATTAGTAGTACTAAATTTGCATTATATCAATGAAGGATTTAACATCATGTATTTAACAACATATGTAGGATACTTGTATATCTAGAATGAGCATTGTAGTATCGTTGTATGAACTATATATATATAACCCTTTTGGCCTTAAGGTATTGGAAATACATTTAAGCTCTGATTGAAGTTAGGAAAAGAACAATTCCAATCAAATTTAAAATGAATGGACGCAAATTTTAAATGAAACAAGTTGAGCGGTCAACTTTGCAGACCATTTACTAATAAATAATATTATATGAGAGATCCTTAATAACGATACGTTTTATCCAGGCATTTATTTACATCAATTGGAATCCAAATGAGTTAAATATATTTTCACCGGATTACTTGGGATCCGAACCCATATCCCTTGGCTTTTAAGGTTATCAATATTGACAATGTCAATACCTTTAACCTCGGGGCCACGAATCGAGACATTCATTACTCTTTCTTTTTTTTTTTTAAATATTTTTCGGCTGTTTAGACCCCGTCCTTATTTGTTTAAATTAATTGGCCATCAATTAATTTAAATAAGTTTTTGTCGGTTAGGACGGGAAGCAAACCACTGACCTATTCATTACTTAATTAAAATTAAATTTTAATTAATTATATTCTTTGCTTTTATTTATTAATTTGAATGGCTATCAGCAAAACTCAAAACCAAATTAAAATATTTCTAGCAAATTTAGATAAAAGTGTTGTATATCATTTTACAAGTGAGAATGTCTAGTTTTAAAACATTAAAAAAAAAAAAAAAAAACTATATGTTATGTAAGGAAAAAAAATAGTTTAATTTCGATTTTTTTTTTTGTAAATATATCTTTACCTTCGGTTGGTCAGAGAAGTTAAAATTTTTATAAAAGTTTATCCAGTTACGATAAAATTACAAAGGAAACATTGCGTATAATGAATTTCAGAAGGGAAATGGAGCGTTACATTTGCATTTGGGTCTCAAATTTGAAGTTAGGTCTCTCTGTTCATTAATACATTTTAGTTTATCCTATGATTAGCAACCGGATGAGTTTCAAATCAGCGATATATTAGAATTGTAGTAGAGCAGGTGCTTATTCTCTATTTGTCTTCCAGGGTGTAGAGTAAATTGCAAAAGGGATATGTTGTTTCTCCTCTAATTTGAAGAGGGGCAGTTTAAGTTGATTCACGAAATGAATAGCATCACATAATGCTAGTATTGTTAGTTCAATTTGCATCTAATGAAGTGCTTCGAGTGCAAACAAGCTGAAGGGATTTTGGATAAAATTTCAAAAATTCAAATTAGATCAATTTTGTTTCTCGGACCGTAATTGAAAGAGAGATTGATTTAATTTCATTAATTATTACAAAATTGTTTAGCATTTGACAATTTGTACTTCGGCCATTTTCTATTTGTCCATCATTATAAATTTTAATTCAATTTTATTGAATAATTAAAAGGTAATTCTTTCTTTAAAATTTGCCGATTAAATTAAGCTATTTGTTTAGATTCTATTTGTTATTCGAATAGCATTAATCAAAATACAGATGTAATATTATATCTATTTATTGACTTTTCTAGTTAAGTGATGGATAATCTATATTATTTGAACCGCTTAGGTAGCAAATTTTTTTTAAAAATGATGAAGTGCATAAAATAGGGGTATTTAGGCAATGAATACGATCGAGAAAAATTTCGAAGAAATTTTTTAGGCTGTAAAGGTATAAGCCCTACACCCTTAATTTTAATATTTAAAATTAAAAATAACTAATATTTATTTTTTGTTCTTCTTTTATGATATTTTTTTTTATTATTTATTTTTATATCAAACGGTGTGTGTGATCTCTTTGTCGGGCATATAACAAACGTGCCGCAATGAGATCATCACCAAATTGTATTTTGGGTGCGGTCATACTACCCCTGACCCCCTCTACTTTCAAATGACGTCGCCGATAGCCAATGGGCAAATTTGGAGGGAATTTTAGCCCTCTAATTGGCTATTCGGGCAAATACCTCGAAAAGCGGGGTACCGAAGCCGGCAGAAGAAACCTGGCAAATGAACACTTCATTTTTTGGGGGTCCCTTGCTGACTATGGTATATTCTATGATTTATTTGGGGCACATTTCTAATCTGTCTATTAGCCTCTCCAGGGTTTAAAAAAAAAAAAAAAAAAAAAAAAAAAAACGAGGACAGAATAATTGGTCTAAATGGTTTGGACTTAAAGTAGTCATTCCTTCCTGGTTTTGGAATGAATGCTACTTTAATTTCTCAACATTGCTTAGCAGCAACATATCGAAGGCAATTAAGACTGAATATATCCACTTGAGATATTTGAGGACAACATTCAGGCCCCAGTGTATTAGAACTGGGTATATCCCATCCAGACCAGTGGATTTAAAGGGAAGGAATATATTTACAGTCCAAGACACCCGATCAGACGCAGTGATCTCCTTCGCAATGACTCAATCGTTGGTCTCAGAAGAGTGTCCGCCAAAGTTAGACCAAGTTTCATCCGTGTCTAGATCGCATCCCGGAAAGTATATTTTAAATAAATACTCCTAAGAATGGAGAAGATTACCTGTAAAGGAGCCATCTTCCAAATTTATCTTCTTCCTAACTATTAATGAGTTGATGAGGGTTCTTTGACAGTACCTTCTTGAATCGGGCAAGAGAAATGAAAATGACTGATTCTATCTCCCCGCAATAGGTCCTCAGGATTCTCTCTGTTTTTGACTTAAGTCTATCTTAAAAGTTCCCCTGTGTTCTAAGTAAGCTTCCCAGTCTTTAGAGTCTCTTATTTTCTTAGCTCTATTAAATAATTTTCTGCTTTTTCTTTTAAGTTTTTCCATCTCTTTGCACCACTAGAATATACTAGTATATTCGTTGGGGTTATTTGGGATTCTTAGAGGATGATGCATCGTATGCGTTGACTATGGAAGTTTGAGGATAAACACTTTTCCCTCCACTTTTTCTATAGCGTTTGGTGACAAACATTCTCACAGTTTTTAAGTAATCCTGAGAGGATCCAAGCACATTATTTTTAACGCTAAAAGTAATACATGTGTGATCTGAGTATGAGTTCGACCCGTCGTCAGGGCTACTGAGGAGATATAGCTACCCGCATGGAGGAACGCGCGAGGAGAGCCCAAGTCTTGCCGACGGAGCAGAGGCCCCCTTTAATACCCCCTACCATTCCTTTGCCGGGACGACTCAGCCGATTGATCAAGATGGGTTAGTCTTGACCTCCCGTTTGAGCAGAAATCCAAGCCAAAGAAGCTTGTTGCGACCCAGGATCGGCTCAATCCCAGGACCCATTAATCTCACCGTACGAGTCTCCATGCACGGCACAAACACGCGGATGGCCTTGACGACTCAGACTCTCCGGCCACCTGAGAGCCAGATTTACTTTTAGTCGCCTTTTACGAAAAACAGAGAATACTGTGGATATATTCTGTTCCCAGTCCACAAGGATGAGTTGGTCCGCGATCCCCTATTGGTTATTCAGGGACAGGTCTAAAATAATCAGGTCACCTGCAATCCACCACCTGTCAACAACAAACTGAACGTTGGAGGGAGACTGCTGGATGCAGACAGGCTAAGAACTTTATTCTGAAGGCTGAACCGCGTGTCGCTCGCTTTTGTTTGCAACAAACTAGAGATAAACTTTCTACCTATGTAGTTCTAGACACTAGACACTCTAGGCTGAACAAACACCTAAACATTATAGTATAAAAAGCAGTCCCACTTACAGCGGCTGCGATTTAGAAGATGAAACACCTAATTACATTCTCTGTAGTTGTCTGGCGGTAACAATAAATAGACAATTCATTCTGGGAAATATAATAATCAAACCTAGGAATATACCCAATATCCCCTCAAATAAACTGCTAATATTCTAGGCTGGTTGGAGGAATGTAGACAACATTAATCAACATTGTAAAATAGAAGTTCTCTAGGTTATTTATAAAAAGGGCCCACTTGATTGGCTTAAGTGCCTGGGTTACTGGGGAGATGCGCCCAATTTAAATCCATCCATCAACATATATTATTTGTAACGGAAACTCCAAAGAAAAGTGGGAACAATTCCTGCGGAATAAAAATCACTAAGAAAAGGAACATGAAATATTGAGCCCATCCATTGGGAAGCGCATTAAGCTAATCGTACTGAATGGAGCCATCTTATACATAAAAATCTGTTGTGACTAAACGCACATCAGACAAATTTCTCTTACATAAGGGTTGGTGGTTGGAGCTGGTTGGGTGGGTGCCCTAGGTTGGTTAGCTTGTTAACCTCCCTAAGTCCCTATCAAGCTGTCTTAAGTCGAGCTGAGGTCCTCCACGCGATACCACTGGAAATCTCAATTGAGAGCTAACACCAGGGAGGTTAAGTATGTCCCTTCGGATCTAGTTGAAGAAGCTCAGTCAACTAATCCTATCTCAGAGTGAAGCGCGCCAAAATTAAGGGACAATGGGAACTAACCTGGCGTCTGGGATTACCAGCCCATTTCCTTCTTAACATACCCGGTTTCGACATTAAGAAAATTGCTGCGGATAGAAGGATCATAGACACTGCTGGACACTCGACCGATGACGCGCGGTCTTCAGCCGCGACAGTGCGTCGCCGCAACCTTGCGGTGGCTGCGTCGACGTTAGTCCCTAACTCTCCCATCCCAGGACCGGTGACTCTGACCTGATAGACGGCAGCATAACAACACACCATACGACAACGAATAGTTAGTCGGACACCGCTGTCCCTATGGATGTCTGTCCGCATATTGGCAGTCGTTCACATCAGGCTGCGGTGTTGAGAACCATATTGGCAGGATGCACAAAGATCCTGCCATCGAGAAAAGAAGGTGAAAGAAGAGAAGCTTGGTAGACTAGTGACAAGGGAGGCGGAGAACGCTTCATGAATCAATATCTGCTTCCCTTTTTTGGGGTCGCTCAGGTCGCAGCGCTGAAGACAAGTCTATCGCCTCCGGCGCTTCGTCCTCGACGGACCCGTTGCTAACTCCTACTGCCATCCCAAACCGTCGGCACTCCTTATCCCTTTCCTGGCCGGGGTTGAATACTGCGACCCCGGAGGGGGACATTCCTGTCAATATTCTCGATCTTATCCCTGTTATGAGGCGGTGCACCACTGAGGTAGTGGATGCGGCTGAGGCCACTTTGGCGGAGTCCCTCAATGCGGGTAAACTTTTAGTTGCCTGGCTGAGGTCGGTATTCCTGGATTACAACAGCAGAACACCCCATCGATATCCCAAACCACGTCCTCCTGATCCTTCTGTTACCGATCCCGTAAGTATGCCAAGCTCCAGACCCTTTGGCCTTAGTCGCTCACTACGTCGTTTCGACACCCAGTGCCCCGCTCACGGCTAATTCCCCTTTCCATCCAAAACCAATAAGGTCGGACAGACGTCCTCTCCTCAATCATGCTGTTTCGCTGGCTGAGTGTACCAATCGCCGAGTCCCTTCAGCATCCGCTGTGGGACCGGATGATTGACAGGTGCGTGACTAGAATAAGATCTCTACCCTCATCCAATCTATCTCCTAAATATCCTTTACATCCTTGATCCTCTTCCTAAAAACCTCCTCCTCTCCGGCACGTTTTTGATACCCAAGTTCCCGAACCATCCCACCGCAATCAATACCCTCCTATTTCAGTCGCAAGTGTCCTGATTAGGAACTGAAATAAAATCCTCGCCGTACGCGTTAGCGATTCATGCCGGTTTGATGACGACAATGGGCTTTACTCCAAGTTGACAGCTGTCCCGAAAATGCATCCATTCTTGCCTCGGTACTCGATGAAGCAAAAGACATCTTTTGAATAGGGCCAATTTGGACTCAAAGGCTTTTGACAGACAAACCCTTGTTGATGTAGATTGCGTGATCAGGGCTGCCATCAGGAAGTGGCTTCGGCTCCTACGCGATACGACGCTTGGTTTTTTCCATGGACCCGTGCGTACTGGGGGGTTTGGGCTCTCCCTCTTTAGAGCTGTTCGTTCCTGGGCTTACGTTGTCTCGACTTTCTCATTTTCTCACTGGCTGCAAGTAAATCTTATTTTATCCTCACCAAACTTGATTGGGCACTGAAATGTCTAGTCAGGGATGGTTCCCAACTTTGTTCCAAGGCGAAGCATGAGCGATACTGGCGTCTTCAATCATCTGTGGATAGCAGAGAGCTCCATTCGATATCCACATCCTGGATAAGGGAGCACGTTGATAAAGGTCCTACCAGATATTATGTCCAAAACATGCGCGTATGGGTTAACTCCTTGCCCACGTGTGTGCGGACGTCTCGTGAAGTAAGGCGTGGTTCGTTAGATGTTCGCTGTAGGACTTTAGCTGGATGTGGCGCAACAGAGACTTTAGCCCCAGTCATGTTTGCGTACTACAACTTACGTACAACTCGACATCGATCAACATATTTTTTTCCCTTTAAAAGGGTCTAAAACTCACTTTACTACCTAGTAAAAAATGAATATATTAAATTTATAGTGCTTTCGTTGCTCGGGTTTGGTACGGGGATTCAACATTTTTTATAATTAATATTTTAAATAAATTTAAATTTAAATAAAATGTGATGTAAGAGAAAATTTTTCGAAGTCTTCTAAGTCACGTTCTATTAATTATTTATAGTATTTTACGTTACGCTTTGTTGAGCTTTCGAGAGATAGATGAATTTAATGAATAATAAATCGTCTTACTATCTTGTCTGCGTTGATTTTGTATCCAAGTGTTGATGTCTGGATTAAAATCCTATTAAATTATAATATATTTTCCTGGCATAGTATATATGCTGTCAAAACATTCGTTTTAGTTGGCATTTTATCAAAATTTTCTTCACGCAAACATACACCTTGGACTACATTTACTATAATTCTTAAGGACAATGCATTCAAGTTGTAAACGATGTAAATAAACAAATAAAAATATCCCATTCATTCAATATCAGAGTTCAGTTGACATTTTATTCTCTCTATGCCAAGAAAATATTTTACCTCGGGAACAATGCAATGTCAATTATGCTGGGTTTATCATAGATTCATAGAAGGGCATTCTCCTGAAAACAGCTTCTAAAGGCCCCACCAAAAATACCCTCCAAGTAAGCAAACAAGTCAGTCGTTGGGTTGTTATTTCAAGTGTTGTATGAGCCATATTGCTGCTCATGGCATTAACTTAAAATAACTGGGCGTTTCTGCCTCTTGACTTAAGGCTTTTAATCTTTGCAAATAGTATGGATGTTAAAGGCTCCCTTGTCCTCTTTCGATCGACTTAAAAATCCTAAACACATTATGATTCGTTTAGTGGCCCATGATAAAATTTACAAAATGATATGATCCAATTTTCTCCATTTCTAAACAACTCCGATGTAATCTATTATTGATCGTAACCATATTTTCGTCAAAACAATGCTCCTATTCTGCAAGAGTGAATTTCAGGAGTTAATTAGCTATGGAAACAGACTTGCATTTTAATCAAGTTCATATTGAAAT
The DNA here is from genome assembly GCA_010014785.2 of Anisolabis maritima. Classification (NCBI taxonomy): domain Eukaryota; kingdom Metazoa; phylum Arthropoda; class Insecta; order Dermaptera; family Anisolabididae; genus Anisolabis; species Anisolabis maritima. The sequence continues at coordinate 3,258 of JAAAKE020119396.1, read as the reverse complement.
GTACCCATCTAGTTAGCGAATTAGATAAGTAATCCCATGGTGAGTAATTATCAAATCAACGAAATCAATGAGATGCTGACAGCCAACACCTGTCATGGTGACGCAGTCATGTCTCTACTGATTGGATCGAATCCCTATAGATATTAATTAAAAATAAGGCTTCCCAACAACCTTTTGTACTCACCATTACGATTCTCGGAATCCGCAGGCTTCATCTGAATGGGGTGATGCATCTGAAAGAAAAACAAAAATTAATTAAACGCTATTCACTTAACTTTTAAATGAACACTTCTATTATAGATAACTTAGATTTAATGGTTAATTGAATCACTTCCAAATGATTTATGTCAGTGTTTAGGTCTATTCAACAGGTTATTCTATAAATAATGATGCTCAATAGAATTTGGATTATTTTTGACAGAACAGATCTCAACTATCTTGCCTCAGAGTCAAATGGATCAAGGAAATAAATTAAAATTTAATTAGAATTGAAAAATTTAACTTTAACAAAAATTTTCTTTTTTTTTTTTATTTAATTAAAAATGGAAGGGGTAAGTATGAATTGAGATACTTAAGAATTTTAGATTTTAAACAAAATTCATGAACAACTAAATCAATGGATCTTCAACAAACTTCGAACGTCACACTTCATTTATTTAAAAATGTTTTCTTTAAGCTCATTCTATTTTTACTGTCTATTACAAAATATTATTTTTAGCATTGACTTATTGTATCTTTACCATCACAAAATAGGTTAAAATTAATAAAGAAAATATTTTATAAGAACAATCTTCATTTATAATTTATAAAAATATTTTAAAATTTTTTTTTCATTATGAAAAAATCTAAAGACCTCTTTCTTATAATATGTATAAATATATATGTTATTATCTAATCTTATACGAGCAATAATTGTATATATTTGTATGTTTTTTGAGCTCGAAAACGGCATTAAGGATTTTTTGAAATTCATGTATTAGGGGAACTCAATTTTATAGGTTTTTTCTTAATTAAAGTAATTAATTGATCAACAGATGTGTCAAAAAATATTCACAGGTATCAAAATCATAACTTTACAAGTGGGTGTTTTTCAAAACAAAACAAATGGTTCAAGTGGCTTTTTAATTTGACTTTGGAAACAGAGTATACAGAGCAAAGCTTGCTCTCCTAGAATTTTTAATTAAACTATTTATTAATAGATAAGGTAGTTGAATAAAAATTTATAATAATTAAACATGATATCTATAAATAAATATATCAATTTATAACAAATTACAAAAAAATAAAAATAATAATTAAAAATTATATTAATAAATATAAAATTTGTATCAAATTATAGAAAAAAATCAATAAACATAGAAATTTAGATAAATGGATTCAAGGACCTTGCGACCGCTCGGTGTCCCGGGTACTAATAATATTATATATTAATAAAATGATGTTTTTAATTTAATTACAGTTATAATACATTATTGTTATCTTATAATTAAACGAAAATTTATCACACATTTAAAGTGTGGAAAATCCTGATGTAGAGAATTTAGAATTTGTATTGGACTAAAATATTAAGTGATATTTATTGAGCGGGTAAAGGCAAAGATGAAGATTTTTTATATAAATGATTTCGATTGACTGGGATAAATTCTTTTAAGAATAAATATCTTTTAGGAGGAAATAATAAAAAAATTGAAATATTTCAAATATGATAAAAATAAAAAATATAAACTTTAAAAATATTTATCATTTATTCGCTTAACTAATATATTTGCCAAATAAATTTTTTCACTTTCTATTTATTATTATGAGAAATATTTAATTTTAATAATTTTACTTTCCCACAATATTATATATAATAACAAGGAGAAAGTATTATGATCGTAAAAAATTTAACATCCAAATTTTTAGTCAAAATGACTAGAAAAAATTTTAAAAAATATGAGTATATGCATATATATACGAGCGTATGTAGTGTTTACTTTCTCTTTTTTATTAATTTATATTCTGGAATCATCCCCGAAGAAAGTACGAGTTTTATTAATTATTTAATCAATAATTAATAATTAAAAGAATATATATTAGCTTTACCCTGATCTACACCTTAAAAATATCCTAAGTTTATAGAACTATTTCAGTTTCTCATTATATCTAATTCCCCCTTTCCCTTGATTTTCGGACTAGCCTAATATAAGACTCGTAGATTATGATTTTCACATTAGATAAGGACATTAAATTTCATACATATTATTTTTCATGAAAGAATGGGTGATTAGAAAAAGGCCTCTAACTCTTAATTAATAGTCATTTTTATATTTTCAACAGATAGTTCTAATCAAATTATCGCCTTTTCCCATAGTGATTTTCACTTACGTAAATTATTTGGACCTCAATTCTATTTAGTTTAGACTCTGAACCTCGGTATCTGAGAAAACAAAGTTGGTTATCCTTGTAATCAGTGCTTTAGCTTATCATAGAGTTAATATTTGAAAGTTAATAAAGACATGACTGGTAATTCATTATCTTGCTTATATTTATAAAATGACTAAAGAAAATGAGGCTCACTCATACACCAATGCATACATTTTATATAGAACAAAAAATGTCTTCCCTACCTTTCTTTTGATTATTTTACTCACATGCTATTAGCAGTTAAACTATCAAATAAGTATCACTTGATAATGTGAATTATAAAAAATCTCTATACTACCGATTTAGTTGGCTCAAAAAGTTTTTTAACCAATATTAACTGAATGCACGTGAAAAATTCTGTCATGTTTCGGATTGACATATTTGTCTGAATCCGCTTTTCAAATATGAATGTCATAAGAAATAAATTATCCTGTGACTTGTGAGTTTGTACAAATTACAAATAATCATATGGATGATTTTTTGTGATAAGTTACTTTTTTCTAAGAAAAGATCGAGGCTCAAACAATGCGAAATTTTACATTAACTTTGTTTTAATCAACCTACATTTCCTGTAATTTGTGAGTTTGTAATCAATGTTGTTTTTTGTAAGTTTGGTTTTAAAAAATGTAGAAATAAATATTTTACTGTTTTGTTACTTTCTCTTAGAGGCAGTGGCTTACCTAGGGGGGGGGGGGGTGTGTGCGGTCCGCACGCATATTTTGGGGCGGCATTTTTTATATTTAATTATAGTTATAAAAAACAACTTGTTCACTTTATAAGTTTACTATTCGATTTCTACGAATTATGAATTACTATATGATTTCGAATATTTTTGTATAATATGTTTTGTCT
>JAAAKE020119385.1:0-15628 GCA_010014785.2 Anisolabis maritima | reverse complement strand
GAAACAGAAAATTAAATTAAAAAAAAAAAAAAAAAAAAAAAAAAAAAAAAAAAAAAATAAAGAAATGACAGGGTCGTTTGAAAAAAGAAATAAGAAAATTTTAAATATGCGATATAAGACTAAGAGACTCGTAACCAGAATAGGAAAAAGGGATTAAAACCCAAGAAAAAAATTTTCTTGTTTAAAATATGGATTTTCTTTACTCTCTTTTTTTTTTTTAGTTTATTGTCCGAAATGCAAATCAACTTTTTTTTCTTTCTACGCATCTTCCGACAGACACTTGGCTGCTGCTATTTTGGGTTCTATCTTCTAGAAAACAAACAACAAACAAATTTATTCATGGTCATTAGGATTTTTTTTTTTTTTCGATTAATTGTTCCAGAAATCTTCAATTTAAGGTTTTAAAAATCCCATAGAAAACAGGAAAATTGTAAAATCTAAATATTTTTAATTCCTATGTTTGATAGCAAACGAGATTTAATTGCTAATTATATTAATTTAATTTAATTTTTTTTTAATATTGATAATTTATTAATACATACAAACAAAAAATTTCTAAAAATAAAAGGGTTTACAACAATAAAGCTCATAAAAGTTATTTTTGATATTGCTATTTTGAAAAATTGTTTTATTGCTTCATTGCGTCGGATCGTTTAAAATATCTGCCTTGGTGGGTCTCTGAAATGAGGGGTTATGGTCTGTTTTTTAGAGATTTTCCTTTGTATTTATTAATAAATTATCAATATTTTTTTTTTTAATTTTTAAGTCTCTCGGTATCTGAGGTCATATAGACTTTTAAACCACTACAAATATATTATTTACGTTACTTGTTATCCAGGCATATTTATTTATACCAATTGGTATCCAATTGCTTTAAATAAATTTTCATCGGATTGCCTGGGATCCGAACCTACATCTCTTGGCTCTTAAGGTTACCAACATTGACATTGTCAATAGTTTTAACCTCTCGGCCACGAGGTTGGGGAATTATCAATTTAAAAAAAAATTAATTAAATTAATTAAATTGGGAATTAAATTTTGTTCTCAAACATAGATAGAATTATAAATATTTATATTTTACATTTTTCTTGTTTTCTATGGGATTCTTAATCTTAAATTAAAAATCCCACTATTTTGAGGTGGAAAAAAATTAATATATCTTAAAGCTTTTCTAATTTTTTGTAAGAAGAGTCAATTTAATCAAAAGTGTTAGAATAGTTTAGGAAAAAATTACAAAAAATCTAAAAACGAACAAAAGTAAAATGGGCCCCAAACAATTTTTGGGGGAAAGGGGATAATACATTTCAAATATAATCTAAAAATGAATTTTAATCAAAATTATTGGAGTGAATTTTGAAAAAATCGAAAAAGACTAAAAAGCTTCGAGGTTCAAAACTAGCTAAAATATAAAATTTCAGTCTCGAACATTTTGTCCCTTTTGACTAATCTTGTTCACACATACACACACACACACCATTTTGCGATGTCCTTTTTTTGGACCTCAAAACGTATTTCGCATTGAAATCTCGACATCAATTTTTTTTTGGTAGTCCAATATTTTCTCTCTAACATTTATTACATACATTTATAGGTAAGAGAAAGTAAAAATTATGTACTAAGAAAATCAATTACATTCACTACATTAGTTATTTTCAAAAGTAATCCCATATTAGCAACGGGTGTATTGATTTAAAAGTAGTATGAATTGTGATTTGAAACAGCTTGTAAGTTAATAATAATTAATAAACAACGTTAAAGTTGCCTCTAACTTTTATTTTCTACCACTGTATTATTTCTTGTCATATTTTAAAATTTTTTCGCGACCCAAAGTTCAGGAAACACTGAAATAGTGAGGAATTCGGATTTCCTAACTTCCAGCAAGCAAAACGAACCAATTTATGCATCAAATGTTAAAACCGTTGTTTGAATTTTATAAAATCAACTCTTCTATATAATTTTTAATAGACTAAAAAATTTTATTTAATCTTTTCTAATGCTTCTGATATTCTGATATGAAAAGTTATAAATTCCATTTTCCAAAATATTCTATTTGTAAATTGTTTAACGGATAAAACTATTTTAATCCTAACAGTATATATTATATATTCGATATTTAATAAATTAAAAGGGCCTAGGCGGGTAGAAAACATGCTAGGAGGCCTCGTGGTGAAAATCTACATTGATATATAAAATTGTGATAACGAAAACCAATATTTGTTAATATCATTAATAAATGGAGAATGAAAATGTAAGTGTTACCTAAACAACTTAATTCTGGACTGGATACTGCACTAGAGAAGTATCGAACGATTGAAATAAAAAAAGAATTCCTCTCTAAAGAAACTTTAAAAGAAGTCAATAAAATAAACAAGAGAGACAATATAAAGTTTAAAACTCAAATGTTAAATTATTTTGAAAAAAAAAATCTGGTAGGATGCTTACCTAAATGATACAAATAAGAAAAAAGAAAAAATATTAATGTATAATGTCAAAAGTTTCGGGAATAAGCCTAGGTTTATGTTGAGATATAGATGAAACACGTGACCTAATAAAACGCAGCATAGATAATGAAGTAAATACGTCTTGAAATTCAGTAAATAACGAATCCGATCACGAAAAGAAAAAGTACAAGCATTCACTAATAAAGCTGGCAATCCATGGTGGAAAGTTTTTTAAGTTTTTTTTTTTCTTTATTATCAGTCACATCTTTTACAATATATTAATGATAATTTATATATATGTTTATAATTACGAAAAATAAAATAAAAAAAATTGTCATTTCATCTCTTTATTTTTATTATTACTAGGTTATATTTATTTTGTATATAATATTAGAAAAAAAAACATTAATTTATTCTGATGCTATCAATATTTTTGATTGAAATTTCCTTAATTATTTTTCCAAAATATTCAAAAAATGAAAACATAAAAATTAATAAATTCCAATTGTACTGTATAATGAATTATATTGGAATTAAAAAAAAAACAACTCCGTTATTTTAAAAATATTTCTGATTGCCTAATTAAATCATAAGCAGATACTGAATTTAATGCCGGAATTACACCTGCCGAGTGTTGGACCGAGACTCGCTTTGTTATTCGCCCGGAAACTTTTAGGAGATTAGAGGGGATTACATGTGAAAGAGACAGTGGCCAAGTTAGCTCAGTGAGATCAGTTTCAAGTGAAGAATACAAGGTTTCGCGACGTAGGAAAATAATAAAAATGAAGAGAGTTTTTAAAGGCACAGTTTCATTTAGCAAACATAAGATAATGAATTTACTGATTCGACTGATCACATGACCGAGTGAAGGGCGACTGAAGTGACGAGGTGAGTGAGCAGGTGAAGGAGGTTCATACTCGTCCTAAAGGTTGGCCTTACTTCTATCCACTATCTCGCCCGTTTCATTCGCCCTCCCCCCAGCCCTAAGCCAAATGCAGTGTCTGGACCCATCACTCGGCATAAGAGGAAATAACAAACAGTCTCTTTGAAGAATTTATTTAATCTTCGAACGTAAATTCTACAAATTTTGGACCAAATCTGTTAACATGAAATTGCAGTGTTCTGATGTCATTTGAAAATAAAGTTTAGTCAAAATTACTTCATAAATTTTGGGTGTACCGCAGAAACAAAAAGAGTAAGACACACGATAGCAAAACTTCTTCTCCATAAATGAAAAAAAAATTTTAAAAACAATAAATGAAAATCTATCCCTAATTTTTGCTTTATATATAGTGAAAATATTATGATACTTATTTATTTTAAGTATTTTGAGTGAATCAAAATAAATCGTGTTGACTTATTTTCAGAATGGCAGACAGGGCAGTAAGAAATGATATTAGACGGATCCAGCCCTGTCAAAGAGATCTAACTGGCGGAGAAGTAACGAGCGCGGTATAATATCTCTTGATTACCTTCTGAGATTCTTAATGGGCGAAACTTTTTGGGTTATAGAGTGGGATTAAGATTTATAAGATTCTGAAAATGATTCGATCGTAAAGAGTTTTATAATATAATTGTAATAATAAGATAAAAAGCTTAATTATAACGTAAAAAAATTTATATAATTCATTTAATTAATCCAATTCAAACAAGAAATTTTTAGCCAATTATTTAAGTAAAAGTTTTTTGTTATCAATTTAGATGAGAAAAAGGTTTTTGTTCTGTTCAAACGGAACTTTGCCAAGATGATAATAATATTTTGTGAAAGACAAAGACGAATGGAATGGTCGACTAACGATTGTTTTTACTAAGAATTGGTTTGAATGAAATATTTGTGATGATTAAATAACAAGCAGAAGAAGCAGCAGAAAAAGATTGTTTTGCTGGGCGAGAGAAATTCTAAAAAGGAGAGAGAAGCAGCTAGTAATCAGAGATCACATCGATAGGAGAAAATATCAAAGGACAAAAATACTTTTTTTTCCCAGTGAAAGAAAATATCTTTAATCATCTCGGGTTAGACTTAATGTTTCAATACATCAAAAGAGACCAAAAATAAACCTAAATTGTATGCAAACTTCCAGAGAAGAAGAGAAAAACTTTTTAAGGGTTTGTTGTTGTTCATAATTTATCTGAAAATATCCTTTCATAAATGAAATATTACATAGTTAGTATTCAATAAAGGAAAACTTTTATATACCAGGGTTGCCTTTTATATTTCGGGACTTGAGATCAAAAACAAATCTTTTTATCGGCCAAATGTTCATGCAATATTGAATGTATGCTGGCCCCACTAATGTTCAAGGATACCTCAATCTCACGATAAGTCACATGACGATCGTGCACTATCAGTTTACGCACAGCATCAATGTTTTCCGGAACAACCGATTTTGGACGTTCTGAAACAAACTTTTGCTCTCCACTATTCTCTATTTAAAGTTTTGTTAGTATTGTAATCTAGCCAAACGAGTGCAGCGTCCGTACCAGTATTGTACAATCAATGACGAACAGTGTTCTCAGTGGAAATCTTTTTGTAAAAATCTGTCAAAGGGGGAGGAACCCGGGCGCTCTAATTAGTCGATGGAAAATCAGACCTCCGATGTCCACTCTTATAATTCTAAAGAAATTTTAAATAAATTATAAAAAAAATGTAAATTCAGCGGTGTGGTTGAATAATTTGGTGCCCTTCAAAAAAAGTGTTTTCTGCATAATCGTTTTCTAGAAATTGTCTGTATGCTGGAACCATAAGTTTTTAACCCAATAGATGACAGAGTTATTATCTGTAATTTAAAGAAAATGATTGAAAACAGATTTATTTGCAAGTTTTAAAAGTTTTTTTAAGTTTTTCAACCATACCCTCATTTATTCCAAAAATAAAATGTAAGTTTTCTTATATTAATATTATAAATAATAAATTGCCTTTAGAAAATTTTCTTCAAAAAGTTTAGAGAAACTATAAATACAAAAATACAATAATACAATAAAAAATATTTATTTTAGACTTTATTAAACTGTTTCAGTATAACATTAAATTGTATGTATTTAAACTTATTACTATTTTTATTTAACAAAGTTAATTAACTAAAGTTACTCTTCCCGGGAAGGTTCCATTGTCAAACATTCATTTGTCATTTCATTAAATATCGAACAACAACAAACACACAATAAAACTTTCAGATTATGAGATGATAAAAAAGAGAAGGAAAGTATCAATGAAGGTAATGAAAAAAAGTGTTTTTAATTCCAAACGATATGTATTATTCGCCATAAATAAAAAAAAAGATCGTTTCAGTTGCCCGCCCGGTGATTGTTCATTTGGAATATCATCATCAGGGAATGGGGTCATTGATTCAATAGATAGGTAGAGAAGCTTCCGAACCAAAATAGCCAATTGGGTGTTCGTGTCAAATAACCTAAACGTAAAAAAATCCCTCCCTTTATAGTATTTCCGGCGAATTTTTATTACTTTTCCAGTATTAGAATCAAACGTTTCTACGTGAAAATTGCGAATGTGTCAACAAAGAACAATCTAATAAAAAAGTGACCATTTAAATAAAAAAGGCAGGTTTTGATATAAGGGAGCAATGGACAATTTTTTTACAATATGTTATTATTATTGCATCCCATGATATAGACAATATTTCTTTACTTCTATTTCCACATTTTTCTTTTTCTTAAGTAAGAAGTGTGTTTCTATCAAACTTTCATTTTCTTGCCAATTCAAAGAATTATTTCCCTAAAAACTTTTAATTTATCACTAAATCGTCAGCGACATTCGTTAGCGTATAGTTTAGAAATCGGTTCTGAATGAAAAAGGGAGCTCATCTCATCTCATTTAGATGCATTTTTTAGTGAGTTGATTTTTTTATCTTAGTTTGTTGATGGATGAAGGCGAACAAAGGGAAGTCTGATGAATATCTAATATTGAAATAGCTAAAATACTCTTAATTCATTGATCCTCAACTTGTGGAGTGAGGCCTACAAAAATCAAAAGATAAGTCTAAGAAAAAAAAATGTTACAGCCTTTCTAATTACTATGATTCCACTAAACTAATATAAATATTAATAGAGGAGCGCAAAAGAAAAATGCCTAAGGAACACTTTCTTAGATATCGTATATATACATTTAATATGAATCGTGTAAAAAAGAATTTAAAAAATCAAGAAACCGTGTCAGTTAAAATACATCACCGGGTCGTCCGCTATGTGCTCTTGCGTCATTACGAGGGTTGCTTTTTATATTTCGGGATTTGGCTAAACTAGTAGTGCTGACACTTCTATCGTAAAGTTTGAGATTTTTGATGGTGTATATAATCAAAACGTATTGATATACGAGTCAATAACTTGAAAAATTCATATCGGCTAAAAATGGAATGCATTTTTACAACTTTAACCCAACAACGATGAACTTATTCGACTTTTGGCGATGCACCATCAAGGACTACTGTTTATTGATGGTTTGCCGTTTCAATCGAGGTTGTAGTTCGGTTAAGGACGAATTTCGTGAAAGGCGTCCAAAATCGGTTTTGTTCTGGAAAACATTGATGCTGTGCGTGAACTGATACTGCAAGATCGTCATGTGACTTATCGTGAGATTGAGGTATCCTTGGGTATTAGTGGGACCAGAATACATTCAATATGCATGAACATTTGGCCGTCAAAAAGATTTGTTTTTGATCTCAAATCCCAAATATAAAACCGTCGTATTTGGTGATATGCCGATTTTAATGCATATGCTTGCTTGCTCGGCAACCCAATTAACAAACTCACTAATGGATTATTTATTACTCCAGATCTCCTCTAGAGCCGACCAAGTATGCGCATTTGCTAAATCTCCCGAGAAATTAACAAGTGAGCAGTTCGTTGTCCGTTCTAGAGGAGATCTGGAGTAATCAATCAAAAAATCCATTAGTGAGTTTGTCATACCCTCCGGCAAGCAAAAAGGAACAAATTTTTGCACCTCCATTGAAATTTAAACGTGAAAAAAACTGAAATTATTTATTTAAACAATTATATTTTAGGAATTTATTAAAAAAAAATTTTTTTTTCTATAAAAATGTATTCAACCCTTTCTATTAATATTGGCACCTGCCAGTCTCTTATTATATAAATTTTCCTTTATAAAAAAGTTTTCTCTCCTATGATATTTCAAATAATAATAAAAAATTCTAAAAAGTTTTCTCCTTCCAGTGACAAAGGAAAAAAATTAATATAAGATCCAAAGAACGTACGTAACGTTATATCGTAGATATTTGCATTTTATGAGCAATTTTGATCACCAAAATATCCTTCGATATTATTTATCACCATTTTGCCTAATTTGAAATTTTCACTCTATAAAGACATATCCAAATCCTTTAGAATAAAAAATATTGAAATTTTTTTTTCTTCTTCCTCTTATGAAATATCCGAGGGAATATAATTTGCATAGCAAAGTAGTGGTGAGAAGGTATGATGAAAAGTTCACGTAAATAATCATTGATTTTTTAGCGAATAAAAAAAAATTCGATTTGATTAATGAGGTGACATTAAAAAAAAGGCAAAGACGTTATCTTAATGTTTGAACTTTGGTACTCATCGTAGTTTCAGACATGCACTTAATTAGAATTTAAATAGGCTAGGCATTCTTTAGATCATTCGGTGCTGATTTAAAACAAACGGAATTAAATAATCAAATCATACATCTTCTCTCTCGGTATTTATATTAAAATTCTCTCTGATGAATCATACCTTACTTCTATTTAATCTTAAAATAAGTTGGAGTATGTTTATTATATATTTTATGACTGGTTGAGTTAGTTTAACAAAACAAGCTGAGAGTATCGAGGGGCTAGGATACTTAAAATTATTTTTCTCAAAGGATTTGTTTAAAAAAAAAAAAAAACATTCAAATTTCCCTCGGCGTAGCACTCTATTTGCCAAAATGACAGAATAACCTAAAAGAAAATATTTAATTTATTATTAAAATAATTTAATGAATGGTTGAATATATATACTCAAATTTTTTATAATTTGGAAAAAGAAAACAAAAAAAATGATGTGGAATCCATTCTTAAATTATGGGTCGCATTAATTGTACAGTTTATAGTTTAAATGGCCTCAGCATCTGAAAAAAAATCTTGGGGGGGGGGGGGGGATAATTACTCTCTTCTATACGCCTCTGTGTGGGATCAATAAAGTATTCGTCGCCTTTACTAGAGGTACCTCATGGCCTTGATACTTCGAAAAAGGGACTAACGGAGAGAAAGAGAAAGCACCCTCTCAGTTCACTGGTGGAAAAATCAGGAACAATTATACAAAAATTTTTGTCATTTTCTAGCGATAAGTTGGATTCAAGACAAAGTGAGCAGAATTGAGTTTTTTTTTTAAGCATTGACATTTTTTGTATTCTCTCCTGCTACGCTCCTTGGTGTCTTAGAAAAATTATAAAAAGTTATGTCCTATCAAAAACTTCTCAAATAAAAATTGTTAGTAATTAATTTTGGTTAACAGTTTTGTTTTAGCTCAGCCCTAAAAGACACTGGTCACGTTTCGGTTTCGGGCGGAACTAACTTCAGATATAAATAGTTGAATATTTATTATAATCATTTACATCAAAATAATGAAAATATACGCTAATGCTATTTACATAAATCCCTGAAGTTTCTATTCTAATTCGAGAGATTTTGTCCCACAAATCATTGTTGATTCTATCGTAAATTGTAACTTTTAAATCATTGAGATAATTACTTTATTTTTATAAAATATTATATTTTTTCACAAATAGATCATTATTATTATTATTATTATTATTATTATTATTATTATTATTATAAAAGCTAATGCAAATGTGATTATTTTTTGGTCACAATATTATTGGGACTTCTTGAAGTATATTTCACGTTTTGTTCTTTAAATTAAAGTGACATTTTTTTTTTTTTAATTTAAAGAAGAATATTTTTCCATATTATAGATTAATCTATCATATTAATAAAGGATAAAATACCTAATTTTAAAAATGATAAAAGAAAATATTTAAATAATATTGTATTACTGTGTCTATATAATTTTAACAATGAATGGATCCTCTTAAAGTCTTATGATAGAGTGGAGGGGTTGGGGTCCCTTAGCCTCCCCGTCTAGTTACGGCATCGCTAATCTTATTGAAATTTAATTAAAATACTCAATATGTTATATGAGATACTTGAAAGAATTAATGAGTAAGACGAGAGGAAGAGAGATGAAAAAAATTCGTTAATGAAAAAAAAAAGACGGAAGTTTTTTTAATAATTTTACTCTCAAACAAAAGCACTAATTTAGAATTTAATTTTAAGACGCAAAATATACTGAATAATAATATATTTATAGGATGAATATAAGAGAGATATAAGTCAGTGTCCTTTTAACACCTATTAAAAGTTTCACATCTCGTAAGAAAGGTATTATAAAAGTTATATATTAAAACAGAAACAAACTTCTAATATGCTGGTAAAAGATAGGAGATTAATGAGACTATCATCACGTGATAAGGATATTTCAGAAAAAATCTGGTGTAAAACACTTCCTTTTCTGGATTCATTCTTATGTTTCTCTTTAATTTTTATAAATAAAGTCGGGTCATTTGGATTACGATGAGTTAGGGCATGAGTTTTCTTAGACTCGAAGCACCATATTTCCTTATTAAGTTCAAGTAGCCTGTATCATTTTTAGAAAAGGACTTTAAGTGTTACGCTCTTCTATCCTTGCTCACTTAAGTCATTTAAAGCGGATGGGAAGTGGTCCAAATTGAAGAATTTTGAATTAAAGAAAGAAAGTTGGATTGTAATGAAAGTAATCCTATATTTGTTGAATGGAAGAGTTTGGAAGTTCAAAACACAACCGGCTCTTCACCTCTGCTGCCTTGTTCACTGAGAAAGGAGTTCCTGTCTCTTTTTCCGTTACAAAGTTTTCCCGTTTTCTTTTTAAAAGAAATTATTACCAAAAACATTAAGATTTTTTTCTAGAATACAGATTTCTCGCTCATTGGGCTTTAATTTGATTACTCGTTAATACTCATTAAAAATTATATTCTTTTTTTTAATTAAATTTTTTAATCCTCTTATACTTTACTCTAACTTAAAAGTTCTGCCAATTAATTTAACATAAAATAAGATAGGGTTTATTTTCTTCAAGTCCCTATTATTAAATAGTATAAATTTTTTCTAGATAATTAATTTCACTATTATAGAAATTTTTTATATCCAAAAAGTGCCGGAAATGAATTTTCTATATAAATCTATATAAATGTTTTAAACAGGGAATTTTGAAAAGTACTTTTTACTTATTTTTAAAAACCGGAAGTTTCAGTCTTTCTTTAATTTAGCGATCCTGGTGGCTGCATTCTTTGCCAAGTTCAAAGCTACCGGCTTAAAAATAGTTAAAATGTTAAAACTTATTTCATAAGAAAAATCGATTTGTTTTGCATGACTACAATAATTTATCATAAAATAAAAATAGCAAGCGCTATTTGATGAATGGTATAAATCAATAATTTCCTCCATGTGGGTTGATTTCATTAATTTCTTTTTGCTTCTCTTTTATGAATGAAATTCTTTTTTTTTTATTATTATTATTATTTCTCTACAGAGACAAAAAGAATTATTTTCCAGTCAAATAAAAAACTAAGGTTTGGAATTTAAACTTTATTTAGGGATTGTTTTTTAATTAAGATTTATTATTTTTTATTGGAATTGTTCAATAAATTCTTTCACGTAAATGATAAATATTTTATTAACTTTTCAGTGAATGAACAAAAGAAGTTAATATATTTAGCTAATAAATTATTTGTTGTTAAGCTATAATATTTTTATGTAATTTAAATAAATATGGTTTATGATTATTAAAATAACAATGTGTATTTTAGTAATCCACTTTGGAATTTTTACAATTAGAAAAGGAAAATACCCTTTAATATTCTAGATACTTTCAAAAATAAAGAATTTGTTGTCTAGACATATTTACGCCTTGTGGATTGTTTACGTTACGTTTAGGCTAATTATTTAAGTGAATAAGAAAAGAAAAGGAGGTCAAAAAATTCCTAAAAGAAAAATAAAGTTTAAAAAAAAATTATTTTGATGATAAAAATAAATACTGTATCTCTCCAAATATTTATAAATTTCTTTATGATGGAGATTTAAAAAAAAATATTTTTCACAATTTTTAAATTATTGAAAGAAAAACCAATACTCCCTCAAAGATGGAATTTTTTAAAGCGTAACAGAGGGCAAATGAAATATCTGTGAGGAAGATATACACGTTTTGAACGACTCACAAAATGGTCTCTCTATTCTTTCTGTGGACAAAATATCACAAGATCAAAAACCAAAATAGGCAATTTTTTTAAAATTTAAGATACGTACTCTCGTTGCGTGCCACAGCTAAATCAAAATTGACTCGTCACTAGTACTTTACTTATGTATTTTTCTTTTTTTTTTTTTTTTTTTTTTTTTTTTCCATTTTTTTTATAAGAATTTTGATTAAAATTCATATATCAATTATTTCTTAGATGTACTTTAAGAAAAAAATTCTTTTCTTTCTCTTAAAGGATATTTTTAAGACCTTTTTATGTGAGTAAAATTGGGACAAATAATTACTAAAACAAAATAATAAGAAAACAAAAAGAAATCTGAAATAAACGTTTCGAATGCAAAGTAGAATAGAAATTTTCTCGTAAAGATTAAAATAGTTATAAAATTTAATTTAAACCTGACTACCTAAGTGCGAGTAAGTTGTGTGATGCGGCCATCACACCAGAAAAATAAATCCCATTCACTCATAGGATTGTTAAGAAAATTAGTCCGGGGCTGAAAACTAACGCCTTAATTATTATCATCAAAGGATTTGGCCCTGCGGATGCTGAAAAAATCGTTCTGCGCAATATTTTTTGTGAGACCTTTTTTTATCACTTTCTGCCAACAGATTCAGTTCAAATTTTAAAAACTTTTTAGAGACTCCTAGTGCTATAAAGTTGTTAAGTTCATACTTTTCCAATGAGTGGTTCCAGAGATATAAGCCCAAATACAATATACAGACCCACATACGCTTATTAAGATTTATTTTTTTGCATTTTTTGGGTCCTTTTTAAAAGTAAAGATATTTTAAGAAATTGGAGAGGGGGTTAAATTTTTCCTGATCATAATACTTTTCCCTTTTTATTATATATCCCAATAGTGCTTGAGAGTAAAATCTTATTCGAATCTATTTTTAAACTATTTTTTTTTTATTGGTAGTAGTATTGGAGTAGTTTAAGAGAAAATCGAAAAAAACTAAAAAGAGTACATAAGAGGCCCCACAATTTTTGAAGGGACAAGGGTTAATACACTTTAAAGATCATCAAATAATAATAATAATAATTGATTTCTGAATTTTAATCAAAATCGTTAAAGTGAATTTTGAGGAAATTGGAAAAAACTATTAAAGTACATCGATAAAGTACTATGGTTCCTTGACTGATTTTATTCAAAAGCTTCGGCGAGGGTACCTAGCTTAAAAATTTCAGTCTTGAGTCTCTTTCCGTTTTTGAGAAATCTTGTCCACAGACAGACCATTTTGCGAGACCCACATATAATATTAATAATTTTATTATGCCTTCCATATTTACATCACAATATTATTAATCCTTATATTTATTTATTTGTCTTATGTGAGTGATCACTCAAAAGGCTCGAATAAATATTAGAATAAAATACAATAATTTATGCTTTTTTTTTCCCCCAAAAATTTTTAAATTATTACCCCTTCAATTTGTGAGAAGTATTTTTTCTCTCTTATTTTTAAACGAATAATCTACTTTTATTTTTAGAGGGGCATAAAACGGGCAAATAAAAATTCCCATTCAGTGTAGAGAGGGGGAGTAGGCAAAGACCTAATTTTATTTATACGTAGATAGATATATTAGGTATTCATAGCTTATATTCTCTACTAATTTTATGACAGCCCTGATTATACTAGCATTTGAATGAACGATAAAAATATTCGATTAACCGCTTAATATATTACTGTGGCGATATTTAATAAAAATTCCTTTGATTAAAGGGAATATATTATTAGTAAATCGCAAAAACATTTTCCCAACTATCTTAATTGCTAGCTCAAGTTTCACTTGACTTCTGAAGGTATTTATGTGTAGGGGTAGAGAGAGAGAAAGACCCCGCCCTACCATTGATCGTTCAAGTACTGAGTAGAGGCAGGGAGGCTATATTCATTTGCTACATGATGTAGTACCTACCTACCCATACTAACCTCTTCAGGCTATCAACCGCATAAGAATGCTTTAATTAAAGGGTGGGAGGGATTCAAATGAATATTTTTTTATAATGAAAACAGCAAAAGAATTAAGAGTCTAAAATGAACGTGACTGGTATAAATGTGGAATTATTTATTTAAAAAATAAAATTTATTTTACTTAATTAATACTACTACTACTGTCTAAATATATTTCAACAAAATATGAATACTATTTTTTTTAATGAACCAATTAAGATTTAGAATCGAAACAAAACAAAATGAATCTTGTGATCGGTGCGATTTTTTCGTTTAAGTAATAATATAAAATTATAGTTTAATCGTAGAAGATGAAAAATTCAGGCTAGGAGGCAATTTATTTGATTAAAATTCGGAACTGTTTAAGGTTATCCTTAGGCTAAAAAATCAAATATTTTCTTACGATAGATTAATATAAATTTTCAAACATGATGATCTTTTAATAAGTCAAAGAAAAGTAATCCTTACTTTACCAGTAAATCTTGAGCATTACAGCATATCTGCTTGAAAATTTATATCTATTATATAATAAATTTTGTTTTATCAGGAGGATGGCAAAAATGAAGAACCAAAAAGACAACAAGACTTTCTTATGTATTCAGATCTCAGAAAATTCTGTCTAGAAGACATATACAATATATAATTGAGAAAATTAGGTCTGTACCAACCTTGCACTAAATTACTTATGTTTTATTGTCTTTCATTATATATGTATTTTCAGTTACATCTGAAACCTTACAAATATTAGGCATTAAACTCATTATAATTTTGTAATTTTCTTTCTTTCTCTTACATATATATGGAATATATGTAATAAATAGTAACAAAGTATTGCGATCATAAAAAAAAAAAACTATCGAGATTTCAACGTAAATACACGTTTTGAGATCCCCTAAAAAATGGGTTTTGCAAAATAGTCTCTTTGCATGTCTCTGAAAAAGATTTCTCAAAATCGAAAAAACGTACGAGGATGAATTTTTATATATAAGCTAGGTACCCAAGTCGCATGCACTTCGAAACTTTGCAATAAAATCAGCCAAAGAGTACTAGTACTTTACTGATTTTATTTATTTATTTATTTATTATTTTTTTCAATTTTCTTAAAATTCGCTAAGATATTTAATTCCTTTTCGACCATAAAATAGTTTTTTTAAGAATCCCATAGAAAGTATAGAACATCTCGTTGCCATGGTAACAAAATATAAATATTTTTAATTCATATGTTTAATTCCCCATCCATTGGGCGAGAGATTAGAGGTATTTTTTTTTTAAATAAATTATTTTCCACGTTATATTTCCCATTTATTATCTTTAAATCAATTTTTGAGATTTTCAGAAAATTATAATATTGATTGATATACTTATTCGACGAACTATAAAAAACTAAAACAATAAGTTTTTCGGCAAAGGAAGAAACGATCTTTTTCTATATTTATTGTTGTCAATCAGCAGAAACCAAAAGACGAAAAGCCCATTTAATAATCTAAGAGAACGATGAATTATGAATAAGATTTTTAGTCAGTGGCAAGTGAAAAAAGGTACTATTCTCCCGAAGGAGAGAAAAATATAAAATAACTTATTAATGGAAAATATATTTCAAATTTTAAGAGGATTCAATGATCTCCTACACTCTTAGTTGTCCCAACCAGTTTAGTTTAGTTAGGTATGGTATTGATTCAGAGATACTAAAATAGAGTTATATATAGTATATATATATTATCTTTGACCCAGAACAATGCACCCCGCCCATACTATTCCTTAAGTCTCTATTTGTATTTGACTAGCAATTACTTAATTCCAAGAGTTACATTCAAATACGGCGGACATAAATAAAATAAATAAATAAATAAATAAATTTATTTAAGACCTGCTTAGAGGATCAAGTCCTCGGTGGCTAGGTTCAATCAAAC
>JAAAKE020119363.1:0-15630 GCA_010014785.2 Anisolabis maritima | reverse complement strand
CGTTTATAATGTTAATAATGGTTAAAGAAAAAATTAGAACAGATAGGCAGGAAACATTTAATTTCTTTTTTTTTCTAATTTTTTTCTTAAGGTGAGGAAGGGGGCAGGTTATTAAGGTCCCTAGTGCCTTTCGTTGTATATTTTAGGAAAATCTAAACCAGCGACCTTCAAAATTCAAGGATTTTTATAAATGTTAACCTCAAAGTTTGAACTAAAAAATTAAAAAATTCAAGATAGGAAATTACTTATGCTAATAATACAAAAAAAAAAGTAGAAAAAAATTCAAAATTCATTTTGTTTTTTTTTTTTTTAATGGAGTGAGTGGACGGGTTCCACAATAATTTTGGAAGTTGACGAAATTTGATGACTATTCATTTAAATTAAGATAATTTAGATATCCATCTTAAAGTAGAGTATATATAAATTTAATAATTCTTCTTTAATATATAGTTACTTAAAAAATGAATAAGTGGTCATAAGATGGGTCTTTTTTGATCTGTTACCTGATCCTATCACCAGTAGGGTATCACTATAGGTGGGTTTAATGTCGAGAATATCGTCCTGATTGGTTTCCATAATATGTTTAGTCGGAGTTGCTGGCGTTTTTGAGTTCGCCGAATTTGTCGTTGTCGTTTTGCTATTTAGGAATGTGGTTGCAGGTGTCGCCTCGAGTGATTCACTTGTGCTCACGTCCATTTTATTCCCAGCTGAATCGGCATCTGTTGTATTTGTGGTCTTGTTACCGGTGCCATTTACCAGAGATGTATTGCCACTATTTCCTGCTCGTGTTGACACTGAGATCTGATGTAGACAGGCAGACGTACTACTTGTCTCCATTGCCTGAAATTAAAATTAAAATCATGTAATAATTATAAATTATTGAATT
Organism: Anisolabis maritima; assembly: GCA_010014785.2. Taxonomy (NCBI): domain Eukaryota; kingdom Metazoa; phylum Arthropoda; class Insecta; order Dermaptera; family Anisolabididae; genus Anisolabis; species Anisolabis maritima. Next base: position 14,744 of record JAAAKE020119363.1, on the reverse strand, counting down.
TTAAATTAATTAATTCAATTTTAATTTTTCTTCAAGACCAAGCAAAATTTTATTTTTGCTATTTTATATATTTAAGCTGAGATGATATATGAAAATTATATCAAAGAGATCGCTTGTAACTAACTTGTAATTTACCCCTATGTATGGAAGAGACGAAACAGAACGGGTTTATATCCAAACTTTGTAAAGGGAATAGGAGTGCTTGAAAACTATAGCTATACAGTTATTAAAATAAGTTTATTAAATACGTTTAGGATTCAGCTGTTAGTGGGAACGCCAGAATTTGAATAATAATATCGCAATATCCTCAAGCAAAAACCTGAAAAGATTTTTAAGAGAGAAATACATTTTTTTAATTGTTTATAATTATTATTATTATTATTTCTTTTTGAGTCTTTTTTTCCATACTCATCAACGACTCCATCATTTATTTTTGATTGGCGACGACCAAGACAACCATTTTCTGGCACGGGACAACAAAGTTGAAAGGGACACCAGAAGAATCTGCTATTTTCAATGCGCCAAGCTGTAATCGACTCGCCTTCATATCAAGGCGCCCCAACTGTCCTATTAATTCTAATTTATAATAATAATAAATTTATTAAAAAATTATTTTTTATAAAAAGTAAATTTTATTTATTTTTATTATTTATCGGCTAGCACAACGGTTCCCAGCCCGGGGTACGCATATCGATACTAGTACACGACAAGTTAATAAAAATAAAATGATGAAAATTTTTAGCTAACAGTACATACCCTCTTGTCTAAAATTTACCAGTACTTGATGCCAAAAAGATTGGCAGCCACTAGCAGATATTTTTCCCACCCACTTCAATCCTTATCCTTACCCTGATATATTATAAAACAATATATTTTATTTTTGGAATTAGGAATGGTATGTATTTTTTCTTAGAAGAGTTGAATAAACTAAGTTTATTTCTACTAGGTATAAAATGTGTTTTATTCAAAAAATATTTATTATTCTTATATCTTTAGAGTCCCTTTGAGTTGTCTAAAGCCAAATTTTTAATCTCTGAATTTATTATATCTATTGATTTTTTTATTTATAATAAAATACGATTTTGATTCAAATTAATAAAAAAAAAGAAATGTTAATGTTAATTTAAATGTAAATACGATAAAAATAGTTTTACTATTTTTTGACTTAATATATTATTATTATTTGTTTTTTATGTAAATATGAATAATTTCTAAGAGCAAATATTTTCATAATGTTTACATATTTTTTATTTTACAAGAGAAATAAAAAATGTCGTGCAATATTTATTTAGGCTATAATCCCTAGAGGGGCATGCTATTTTTTTCGCTATTCTAATTTTTTTTGTTTACGTTTACATTTAATTTATTTACTTTTACCATCTCAAGAGAATTTTTTCGGAAATAAAATAAAAATTTTTTAAGTCTTTTTGGTCATTTGATCCATATTTATTTAAATAATTTGTGAGTCAATATAATTTAAATAAATTTTATCAATCAAGAGGGGAACGAGCCACTGACCCTTGGAACTCTCCTTAAAGGGACACGGGCTTAAAAGAAACTTATTTCCACAATTATATTCATATTTATGAAAAAATAAAATAGAATTATTCGTTAGGACGAAAAAAGTTATCAACTACAATTTAATAAACCAATATATAATTATAGCTGTAAGTAGGAAGTTACCATTGGCTCCTGTTTGAGGACCATGGTCTTGGTTTGTTCTTTGGCATGTCTAGAAGTTTGTTGAGTAGCGTTTGTGCTGCACACAAAGGAGGTGACAGAAACAGGAGAGACGATTGATGACTGATGATGACCTCCGGACCCTCCACCTCCTCCTCCGGAGCCAGCAGAGTTGGCGCTAGAAGAAATATTAAGCCATTAGATTGAGATTTCCACACTATTTTGAGGTGGAAAATGATTAATGCATCTTAAAGAGTATCTAATTTATTATATGTACAGTCAATTTAATCAAAATCGTTAGAACAAATTTTGAGAAAATCGAAAAAACTAAAAAGAGTACATCGGTAAAGTGGACCTCAAACAATTTTGGGACGGATAAGGAAGGATTAATACATTTCAAAGATGATCTAATGAATAAGTAATGAATTTTAGGAGCATTAAGCCTCTTTTCGTTTTTGTTCATAGACACACAGGCCATTTTGAGAGCCATTTTTTTAGATGCAAAGGTCCTCAAACGTGTATTTCTGTTGAAATCTCGACATCAGTTTCTTTTGCGATCGCAATACTTTCTCACTATATTAAACATATATAGGTAAGAGAAAGTAAAAATTATTATTTTTTTATAATATTGATAATTGATCAATACGCTTAATCGAAAAATCCCTAAAAATGAACCAGCTACCTAGGACGCCCGACCCTGACAGCACATCACAATTTTCCTTACCTTAGATAAGAGAAAGTCGTGTGATGTGCGGCCGTCACTCCAGATTTTTATGTTGAAAGATCACCATAAAAATAATTATAACGGAAGTTGGATAGATAGAATGTTAAGAGAGAAGTTAGGAAAAGCCCTCCAGCTAAGACAGAACAGTTTCTCTCTCAAGTTTCGGTGGAAAGGAGAATTTTGAGATAAACTATTTCCAAAGTTAAAAGAGAAAAATATTTTATTTTTTAAGTTTAATATTTAGTTGCGGAATAACTAACCTATTCAGAATGAGCAGACCTCCTCCTCCCTGAATCTGACTTAGACTTAAAACAAGAGGGGGAGCTGAAGATGTGCCTGATGTGCCATGCAAAGAGATACTCTCAGCTCGTTGTGCTGACCGAGAAGTTGCACCCGAACTATTTCCAGTGGCTCCACCACCTGAGGAATTATTTCCACTTCCTGTTCCAGTAGTTGAAGACACCTGATTACTTGCATCCGGTGCTGAAGAGGATGAAGAAGATCCATGGCCTCCTGATTTGGCAGCACTGATCCTCCGCATCGGATGAGCACACGCTTTGCCGTCTGCACACGTGGAATCGGGACAACCGCACTCTAGTTGTTTGGCCAATGCAGCCGCTCGAGCTACTCGCTGTTTTTCCATTAACTGGGTGACAATGGCCTCCACAGTCTCGGCCGTCTGAAAAAGAAATTGGCTCATTGTACTAAATCGTTAGTTTTTCCAGTATCTCTATAATAATATTATTATTATCAATACTAAAAATATTAAGGATCTGACAAATCTCTTCCTTAAGTTTAAACGAACTTTCAGGCGTTTAAAATGCTTATATATATAATTTTTAATTTGGGTGAGGTAGATAGCTGAAGATTTATATGTAGTAAAGGTAAAGATGAAAAAGCGTAGCAGCAAGTTTTATTTCTTTTATTAAAAAAGAAAAAAAAAAACAAACCCAGAGCGACGTTTCGGTCAGCTCTGCGACTATCTCCAAGGCCAGGGATTTTGTCAACAGAAAGAAATGCCCTCTTATATCAGTCATTCTGAATGACTTTGACTAGGTGCTGGTTCACACATAAAACAGGCATATAACAGAGGACTGGATAATGTCTATTAATAAGATAAGAGAGCATCGCTGTTGACAAAATCCCTGGTCGCCTTGCTGACCGAAACATTTTTTATTTTTTTAAATAAAAGAAATAAAACTAGCTGCCACACTCTTCCATCTTTACCTTTAGGTTAGGGGTTGCCGCCCCCATTGGGCCAGTAATGGCCCATTGGGATACCACTTGGGGTGAGATTATCTCCTACTTTCCTAACCCAGGAGGAGACTTCTGGGAGAGTTGGAAATAATTACGGCAAGCCGGACTCGAACCCAAGCTATTTTCATACTCTAGATTCGTAATCCGCAGCTTATGCCTCTTAGCCACTGCCTCCTCATCTTTATCTTTACTAGATATTTTTTTAATAATCCCTGGCCTGAAAGAGGATAGCAATAACAAGACTGTAAAGCCAGTGTTCTCTAACATCATCTAACAACATTTTTTTTAATGATAAATGCCTTGAATTTATTAATTAATTTAAAATGTTTTTTTAAGTATAAATTGTCTTTACAAAAACAAAAGTTTTCAAACTTGTACTTGTATTTTGCATTTTTATTTAATTTTTTTCTTTTGATACGGCGATAGGATGTTAATTTTAAAAATGCTTCTAAATTTTGACCTAGTTTATAAATTCCCTTTGGTTTTGTATTTCCCGAAATCCTTATATCCCCGTATACAGGTATAAATAAATAAATTCGGAGATGTGCATAATTAAATGGAACCTTATCTCTAAGGTAAATTAAAATTATTTTAAACATAAAAGTCACTTTTGATTTTGGTAGTCTAACAAAAGAAGTGAAGAATTTAATTATTTATATCCACCAAAGTTTTCAAAGTGATTACTAATGATGCAGATGATTTTATTTCTTTGAAAATTCCTCAATGTAATTATTTTATAAAGTTTTTAGTGAGATACTAACTAAATTGGTGCTCTCTACTGGGAAAACAGTCAATTTGCAATATCTCCGGACTAATTACTAATAAGCAGCCTCTCGAGGCTTAATGATGCAATAAGAGTCCCGTGTGGGAGAAAGGGTACGATAGAGGAAGGGGGCGTTATAAAATTATAAAGTAACCTGATATATATATAAATTTTGGGGGATGGTTGAGGAATTTTAAAGGAACGCCGTATCAGCAGAAATTAATTCGATATTGCGAGCTACTCAAGACAGAGGAGAGCTTCTCAAGAGTCACTTACCAAGTGATAAACTCAAAGTCACTTGAGACTAAGTAAAAAAAGTGATAAAATTCGATCAATCACAATCGAGATTTTCTTTTTGTCACGGATGAAATCAGAAAAAAACTTATTATAATAAAAAAATATTTTGAAATAAGTTATGGGAAATGTAATTACTGCAGTAATAATTTATTCTCATATTAGAGATGTAGTTCGGTAGGGCAAGAAAGAAAGCCATCTTTGACGAGAAGACTGGCATAAAGGAGTCAGAAGGACTCTTAATTCAGTTAATTCGTGGTTGTGGCTAGGCTTGAGTCCTTGAGTGAAAAATCTAATAATGTAATCTAAGTTAAGCGCACAAAGGAACGGACCGCATCGCAAAAATCCGGCTGCCATGCATTTCTCTAAATGGAGCGGATCCATATAAATATATGACTGACGGATTTGTGCGATGCGATGCGATACAACCCGATCCGCATCAGTGTGCATCTAGCTTTAAAAAAATGTTTACCATCCATATTTTTTCATATTAAATGAATAGGACTAATTCATATTTTTATAAATGGAAATTCTGATACTATAAAGGAGGGAAGTCCATATGTTAGTTTTTTTTTTTTTTTTTTTTAGAAAATAAGATCATAGAAAAATTTGGATTAATAAAGAACTTGTTGTTTATACTAAATCGGCCCGGGTATTAAATTTTCTTGGACAGACGAGAAAATAACATCGTTAACAATTAGAAAGAGGATATAGACGTTTTTGTTTTTTCGGCATCTGAGAGTATTTAGTCTCCGTCCTTATTTATTTATTAGCCAATATAATTTAAATAAATTTTTATTGCTCAGACTGAGAAGCGAACCACTGACCTTTGAAGCGAGATTTCTACCAAAGGACAAAAGTTATAAAATAAAATAAAAAGTGTAAAAATACCCAAATAGGATTTTTAGTTGTATTTCAAGAATAATCGAATAATATATTGAAAACTTTAAGATTCATAATGGCCTACAAATCTTTGATAATATAAGAACAATTCGCTGGAAAAATCCGTATAAAAAAAAAATAAATGAAATATTCCCTATCATTGAATTGTGAATCACCGATAAACAGCCCCTTTTCTAAATCTCAGATATACATAATCTTTACCGTATATAGTTCATGGATCGAAAAAAATGTGATAAAACTTAATCTAAACACCCCAAGTAGAACAAAGTGCACTGGCACGAAAAGAAGTCAATGTCGCGAATGAGATTTTGCGCTAAAATATTAAAGACAGAGATGATAAATATTCTCTGCTTATGAAAAATGAAAAAAAGGGAGATTTTTAAAAAGATGAATAGAAAAGAGACCGAGAAAAAAAAAAGCCTTAAATAATAATAAATATAAAGGAAGATTTTTTATTTATTGAATAAATTTTATCAAACTTATTAGTTTTGTTTTTAATGATTGAAAGGATATAATTTAAAAAATGCACAACCTTTTTTTTTTTTTTATTTACGATTCTGACTTCATTAGTTGAAAGAGTTAATAAAAGGACTGCGTATTTTTTTCATCAAAAAAAAATTCAAAATTATTGAAAAGATAAAATGAATATAAAAAACAAGAAGAGATCACTAGACCAGACTGGATCTTTTTAATGGCAGAGATGCCCCCTTTGGGATTTTAGATTTCTAGAAGTTAAATTATAAATTTCTATTTTATGTAAATAAAAGCATAATATTAATTATTTTGTCGATATATTAATGTTTATGCAGTTCTACTAAGTTCAAAATGTTTATTTTCTAAAGTGTGAAGATCAAAAACGTCTCTAACCTGATCTCTCTAAAAGAGGGAGAATATACCGCTTATGGCTTTGCATTTCTATATCGTACTGAACTCCCGAAACTTTTTTAGTATTTTATAATAATAATTATTTATAAGAATATTAGCTTTGAAGGATATCCATATTGACAATGTCTGTATCTCTATCCTCTCGGCTATGGGGTGGGGGCATAAAATTCTTTAACTTACCGAAATCTCGAGTTCATTGTTGAGATCAGGCTCATCTTCACTATAAACTATTGGAAAAAAAGCAAAGAAAAAATTATTATTACAGTATTGAATAAATAGAAATAATAAAGAGAAAGAAACTGAGTTTATGCATGTTTTCTATTTTCTTTATCTTTTTAATTTGAATTTTATATTAAAAGAAAAAAAAAAGATGAATAAATAAACATGCTGTCGAGCGAAATCGAGCGATGGAAGAAATTCTCTATCTTGAGAAAAAAAAAAAAACTTTTCAGATATGGTAGCCTATATTTATATATATAAAAAAAATTCTATTTTATCGGATAATTGTTTCTACAGAGGCAAATAAATCGTGTGGCAAGTGTTTATGTTTATGTTGATTATTTTAGGAAAGGGGGTGGGGAATGGGATGATAAAAGAATTAGTATGGGGTGAAGAAGAAAGGGAAAGAAAGAAGAGAGATGAAAAAAGGCCAAGGACGAAGAAAGAACAAGGAGCCACCAACATGCGCACAGAGACAAAGAAAAAACACAAAAAAAAGGGAGAGAAATCAAAAAAAGATAGACAGACATTTCCGGAATCCGAAACTTTAGTCTTAAGAAATATTCGATTAAAAAAAAGTTAATATAAAAAAAAAAAATGAAACGGAAACATCTTTAAAAAAAAAGGCAGAGGAAAAGAAATTACAAATTTACCCAAAAGTTTTTATTTTTTTTTTTTTATTTATATTCTTTATTTTGAAAAGGAATAAAAATAAAGCCGAGTGTCAAAATCAGGAGGAAAGTTAATATTTTATCAAAGTAGTGTCTCCCTCCACGATGAGGAACAAAAAAAGGTGAATTTCCCTTTCGGACTTTTTAGGAGGGCAGGATTTATCTTTTAAAAAGTGTTAATTTAATAATATTTATTAATTCATAAAAAGTAACTCGTTTTATTCTAAATCTTTATAGAATCATTATTTATTTATTACTCGTTAATATAAGGTTATAAGTTTATTTTAAAAGTATGTGAATTAGTGTCCAATTTGCACACTTAAAAATGTAAATATTAAACTTTAAATTATAACAAAGGGGAATTTGCCTTCTAAATCTGGCCGCCCTCTGCTGCTTCCTTCTTGCTCTTCAGGACATAATCCTCTCCAGTGGCGTAGCCAAGGGAGGGAGTCTCCCACCAAGTCGCCTCGAGTTGGCAAAATAAGTTCTATATTTGACCTTAAAAAAAATTCTGACGATTTGTTGATATTTTTAAACAAGACACGTAAAGTAGCCAAATTTCTTAGAACGAAGTCCTGTCGGCATATTGAGTTCAATTCGAATTTGTAAAATTTTTCTTGACTTTTTTACGTTCTTCTCTTAAAAATAAATTAGCTACGCCCCTGTTTCCTTCGCCTATAAAACTAGTGTACTGTCACTCCCTATTTCCTTTGTCAAAATAAATATTTATGTTAATATCTTTCACATTCCTTTTATCTATGACTTTTCCGACCGGCATAATAGTTTGCATATTTGTTGTTACCCTAGCATAGAAGCATTTATTGAAAACTGGTATCTTTTCAGGTAAACTAAACATGTCCAATCGAGATTATTCTTAAACGATATATTGACTTATAGTCTATTTTTAAAGCAAACCCTTATTTTTTTCAGTATCTGGTATATATTCATTTCGATAAACTATTATTAAATTATATATATTATTATTATTTGCTTATATCAATTAACGTATATATCTTTAGATGTTGGAACTTTAGTGCCACTTATGTTAATCTATTATATTTTAAAAATTAGATTTTCAAAAAAATTTTCTATAAAATTTTACTTTAAAAAAATTTTATATTGATTGGAATTAACTTGATTGGTCGATATTGAATTAAACTTGAGGTAGTTATAAATTTATGAAACTAGCAAACTCGATCGGTGTTCAAGACATAAAATGTCTCTCGGGGCATTAATGAAATCTGCTGTAGGCCAAGTTTAAAATTATGAATCCCCCTTTCATTTTAAGGGACAAGGTCGCAAGAAATCATTAAAATCGGAAGAGGAAAAGCCGAGAGTCCCAAAAACTTTTTACATTCGTTAATTTAATAACGAAAGGAATTTATTATTTCTATTCCGGAAAATAAATTTGAAATAATGCCTCCAAAAAAATTAAGTTAAAATCCTAATAGACAATAAAAAAAAAAAATAATAAGGAGAAAAGCAAAATATGCAAACTTCATTTATGCATTTTTTGAATTTTTTATTCAATTCGTCAAATAAATCTAAAACATGCTAAAAAAAAATCTACAGCTACAGGATGATTAATTAATGCCATATTTAAAATTTAATTAAATAGAGAAATGCCAATTTTAAATATCTTATTGATTTCAGAGTTTTATTGTTTTATTTTAGAATTCAATTAAATTTTAATTAGGAATAAATACTAACAAAATGTAAAGCTAAATCTAAATCAAGCTGAGACTAAAATACTAAATTTCAAGTGCAGGAAAAAAGAGAAGATTAAAAAAAAAAAGAAATTAATTAACATAAAAGAAAAGAACATTGATCTTTAAGGGTAAAAGTAAATTTTAAAAATATCTTTTTAAAAGTTTACATTCGGAAGGATAATTTTAAGATTAAAAACAAGTAATAAATGTCAAAGAAATTTAACTTTTAAAAAGAAAGTTAGATAAAAATATCTTATATTTTCTTTTTTATTGCCCCGTTTTATCACCTTATTAAGAGCAACTAGAGGGGGAAATAAATTGCCGTTTAATTTCTTTTTCAAAAAATTTAAAAGAACAAACAGAAAAAGGCTTTTTATAATTTCTGCCAGCAATAAAGAAAATCGGGTGAAATCTGACAGGAAACAAAAAGGGTCAAAAAAGACAAGCAGATAAGCGAGAGAGAGAGAGAGAAAGAGAGTGAGAAAGAAGTAGAGCCGCCATATGAAAAAAATGAAGACATGTTCTGAAAAGACTTAAAGGAGACATATTTATGTGGAGATCTACAAAAAAATTATCTCTACCAAAACGACTCCAAACAATCAAAAGGTCGATTGCCCTCTAAGAATGGAGGAAGGCTCCTACTTAATCCTTCATAAACTTCTCTGGACTTGGCAGAATGACTTCAGTAGAGTTATTTTATTAAAAACGCCTGCCAATGGCAATCAAACATGCATATCTTAGTTTCGGTTGCCTATCGACAGGCGTTTATTTTCTTTTAATTTTTTTAATAATCAAAAATTTTCCAAATAATTAATTAATTATTAATATTTTAGTTTTAATATGAATATACATATAAATAAATATAAATTTAAATCTGAGGTAGCCTAGCAATGAATGAACTCAATTAAATAAATTTCCCACGGAAATAATAATCAGGGCTGCCTTCCCACTAATCCTGAAAACGTCGTCTAGTTGATAGTTTTTTTAGTGAAAAAATCTTATTATTATTATCATCTCCATGAAAAATATGTTTCATTTATTTAAAAATAAATATTTCTTTGTTATATATTAATATTTAAATCAAACGTCTATGATTTAATATATTCAATGTATTAAATCTAAAAATAATTATTGCATGAAAAGAAAATGAATAATAAAATTCTATTATTCTTTATGCGATCGAGAACTGTCGCGGATTTGGAGGAAGAAAAAAACAGGGAGTTATCTTAGAAGGAATGTCGCTCATTTTAATATCATATGATAACCGTAAGCAAGAGAGAAGATAGAAAAGAGAGAGAGAGAGAAGAGAAGAGAGTGAGTTAGAGAGAGAGAGAGAGAGAGAGAGAGAGAGTGGCGGAGAGTCACCGTGGTCCGGGTGTTGGCGGTGTTGGTGATGGAAGTGGTGTTGGTTGATTCTTGGGGCGACGGGGGCCGCAGGGGACTCACACATTGGCTTCAGTTGGCTCACTAGCTCCTCCTTGCTCCATTCCTTCTTGTCAGCCCAGAGCGCTAGTGAGGGCGTAATCACGGCCAGCTTGTTGTCATCGGGATAGGGCACGTTCAGATAGTGCACTAGCACCATGTCCGGGTTCTGAAAACGATAATAATCTTAATTATAGAAAAAACTGATTCTGATGATGCGCGGATTTCAGGCGATTAATAAATAGCCTGCTAATTTTTACCAAAAACTCAACTACTGATTTCCTAAAAAGATTGTCCCATTATTCTAATATATTATATTAAATTGATTAGTAGACAGTTGCTGAACGGAGACGTTTCGATAAATTTTGGCCGAAACGTCTCCGTTCGGAGGGCTTTTTTCCGTTTGCCGCAATCTGCCTTAATATATAAATCATAATGGCTTCGACAAGATCAATGCACAGGTCAAACAGCTTATCAAGTTTGTTGAAATTATAGCCTATATTCAATTCATGACTAAGGACTGATTTTTACAAAATTTCTATTTTAAAGAGAGCTTTATAATTACTCTAATGAGTTTTTCATATTATTCTGAAAAAATTATTAACCTTAACCAAATAATATATATATATGCGTATACTAATTTTAATAATTAAAATTTTATTTCTTTTGATTTATCTTAAAATATAAATCGTAACCTGACATATAAAAGGTCACTGCGCAGAAGAAAAATCAGGTTTTTTGACTTTTAACGTCTTTTGAGTTATTTTTTTTTTTTTTTGGAAGTGATTCTTAGATATTCAATTCCATTTATATCTTAGGGATTTTTTCATGTACACATGTACTTAACGCATAATAGTTTGTCTAAAAGAATAAAAGTTTCCGAAGCTCTCTGTAAGAGAGAATTTTTATACTAATTATTAAAATGATTATATTTGATTTTATAATGTGATCAGAGGTCTTTTTTATATTTTATATTTGTGAATAATATCTCAATGAAGGTTAAAAAAAATTTAATTCTTAGAAAATTCAATAGAAGTTAGATAAATTTACCTGGAGGAGCCAATAACAGCGCCGATGGAAGGTGGGCAAGATGGCGGAATGGACGTAGCAGCCGTAAATACACTGAAACAAAAAATAATATAATGAATGCCTTCTCCATTTTATATATCCTACAACTAAACTCGAATAATCCAGTAATATTTTCTTCGATTTTATTCAAGCAGAAATCCCCAAAATGTTATTTATGTTTGGACAAGTGCAATAAATCAGCTGTCGGTATTTAAATATAAAGAGTTATTCTTATACTTGTATCGATTTTATATAAATCATTTGGTTTGCATTAGAGATATGTTCTTATCTAATTCAGGAGAAGAGAAAAGGGGGTGGATTTTACATATTCCAATTGAGAATGTGAAATTTTCCTCAATCTGGAAAAGATAAAAAGTATTTCTTTAAAAAGTGTGAAAATAAGATAATATCATCTTTTGAAAAATGTTTTGCATTTCAATGGACATTTTATTTATTATTTTTTTGAATTGTAAATTTTTACAATAAATTATCTTTTCATTTAACAATAAAATTTTAAGTTTCAAAAAATTGAGGAACAATTTAATTTCATGAATATACCCTTTGATAAAATGAAAAATATAAGAACTTAAATTTTTAAGATTAATGCGGATATGAAAAAAGGAGGAGGATGGGCACAAGCATCTCTAGTCCCCAAGTCGTAAGTCGTTGATGCCCTCAGAGTTATTAGAAAAGGTAGCATCTGAGATGAAATTTTTAAATAATAATATCCCTTCAAAAACACTTGGAATTTTATTTAGATTCTAAAAGATGCTGAATTTTTTCCATAATTTTTTTTTTTCAATTTACAAATAATAATTTTCATGTTGAATATTAATTAGATTTTTTTAGATAAAAGGAACAAAGGACAAAAAAATTGATAATGAGAGAATAGAAAAAGGATTTTTAAAAAATGATAAAAATAATATTCCAGTTCGCTTATCTCCTCAAAAAGAAAATAATTAGGAAATTTAAAAAATAATATTTTGTTTTTTAGATATTTGCAATTGCATGTCATGATAATCTCTATGACCTAATATTCACATTAACATAAATAAATTATTGTTCCAAGAATATCATTATTTAAAAAAAAAAAAAAACAAAGAAAATTCAAAACCCAGGGGAGGGATTTTTCCGAACTGAATTGGTTGGAAATGAATGAAATTGAATGATTTAAAAATAAAGAGAAAGTATTGGAATATTTGCTTTTTACTAGCTATATTTTAATCATCATTTGTTTCATTTTGATAGATGTTGCAGTTGTTATTTTGTTTTTGTTAGATGTTAAAGTGAATAATATTTCATATCAAACGTTTTCATCCCTTTCATTTTACTCTCCTGAGAAAAGAATTCTAAATTATGATTTTGGCCTTCTATCATTCTCACCCCTAATGTATGTTAACGTTAAATTTACAAAAATGGGAACTGACCTCGGTGCCCTGAACTTTGAGCTTCATGTGATCCTCTCGTGTGGTCTTGCCATCTTTCCTTTTTTTCCAACAATAGCCGTCTCGACGATAGCGCACCTTTTTGCGGCTGTAGAGCAGCATCGAGCCGCTCTTGGGCCTAAAACAAAATAAATATATCTAAAATTAATCTTGAAAGGGGTGTAATTCTAGGTAAATGTATTTGAAAATTCGGCGTAGAATAATTCAAGTGTAAAATGGAACTATATTAAATTCAAAACTATTTAAGATCCTCTGCGGTTTATTTCAAACAATTTTCTTCATTCTCTTGTGCATGTGATTTGTAATCAAGAGTCCGCATGGGGCGGCATTTTTGGGCCGCCAATTTTGGTTTAAATTCTGCACGCGTTGCGAAGTCAGAAATTTATGTGGGGAGCGGGTACAGAATAGAATCAATCTCTATTTCTCTTCCCCTCCCTAGATAGTTATGCAATCCGCTGAGGCGAGCTAGTATAGTAAGTGCTGAACCACCCCCTTGCCCAACAATCAGATAATCTAATCCAACTTCAGGTTCCATTGGGTCCCAAATCCTCCCTCCTAGTTGCGCCACTATCTGAGTGGCCTCAGATACCGAAAGACAAAACAATTGTTAAAAAAAAAAGAAATTACCCCCAGGAGTTCTATATATATTTTGACAATAAAAATAAAATTTTATTTTAAGTAGAAAGTTCAGGAAGTAACACTTTAAAACTAATATTTTTTTAAAGTCTAATATCATGAAATTATTATAAGAATCTTAAATTATGTGAATTGATTTTAAATTAATTTTTAATGCGATATTTTCGAAAAGATAATAACTGTTTTATCTACAGTGCCATTAAAGAGACATAAAATTGTATAATTTGTTGTTTGATGTGAAAATTTATGTGCGGTGGAAAATAAAGAATTTCATAACTCATTTTGAGGTAAATTAAATATGAAATTTATCATTTATAGTGGTTTTTTTTTTAATTATCAAATGAAATTACTTATTAGTAAACAGAGAGGGAGAAATATTTTCTTCTAAATATATGATAACATTTGTTTTTAAATAAATTTAGAAAAATATTGAAGTTTAATTATATATTTAAGTTATAAAAAGTTTTAATGGATGAAAATTATATATTTAAAAAAAATATTAGAAGAGATTATTTTTTTTATCATATGTATTAGGTGGAAATGAAATGATACAGTCATTTCAAATACAAACTCCCATTAAAAGATGTTTCATTAATACGTCATATGGATCGGTTTGAATTAGGCCATCACGAATTGGTGCCTGGTACTGGGCGTGAGATTATTTTTCACTTTTCTACACCAGGAGGAGACTTTTGGCAAAGTTTTGAGTAATTCTAAATACTGGAATTCAATCTCTTAAATTTTTTTTCGACAAGCCAGACTCGAACCCCAGTTGTGTTGCAACTGCAAGGGCAAGAAGTCTTTGCGCTGATGGGCTGTCTTTCATTTCAAATGCCCTTATTAATGGGCGCTTTTTTCTAAATTTAAATTTAACCAACTACTTAGGCCTGTATTCTTAATATTATTGAAGGCCGTGCCCATTAGAGTAGAGGAAAAGTTCTTGTTTTATAATGTAAGGGTCAGTTCTAAAGTCGCTTTCTGTTCTAAGTGATATAATCTTTTTAAATTATATTGAGTAATATTTAATTTAAATAAATATGGATTTTCAAAATTGCCTCAGAAGCCAAA
>JAAAKE020119352.1:0-14159 GCA_010014785.2 Anisolabis maritima | reverse complement strand
TAGTCACCTGAAATTGGTCCTTGGTTGCATGATTCAAAGAATGCCAGCAAGAAGTGATGACGATGATCAACATTTCGTGCACAAATGTATCTTTCATCATCACTATTCAATCTATTTGAAAAAAATTTTTCTTTTGAGAAGAAGATGAAGAGGTATATTAATAAAATTCTCAGAGAGATGACGTTTCTTCTTAAGTTTATTGGGCTATCTTCAGTTAAATTATATATGTTTGGGTGTTTGGAATTTCTAGGCGCTGTATTTAATAAGCAATAAAACAATATGTTCCTTAGATAAACAAAACATGAAATTATTTCTAGTGAAGAGATATAACATTTACAATGAGGAGAGTGGTCGGAGTTCAACTTTGATGAGAGAGACGTCCGGAAACTTCTTTCGATAACTTCTCACAAAATTCGTGGGGGGGGATAAAGTTTTTCTTCTTGACGCCAACATTTGAATAATAATTCCGCAGGTGCGAACGTGTTCGAGTCTGTCTCCTTCACAAACTTGCTTGTTTTTTTCTTTCCACTCACTAGTTTCTCTTCTTACTACTCCCCTTTCGCTCATCATGTCCTCTCCAACAACCTTTATTTGTGACAAATATAGTTATATACATGGATATATGTAGCTATATATTACATGTCATCAAGCTGGGTTTGCCAATAACAAGATCAACAGCATTTAATAAATATTTGTCTGAAAGGGCGCTATCATGTAAATATTTGTTCAATGCTGTTGATCTTGTTATTGACCAATCGTGTTTGATCACAATTTATTTTTTTTAAATATGCACATGTGTGTATAATCCCCTATAACTGAGGATAGTCAAATAAACTTAGGCCGAAACGTCTTCTCCCTAGGAACCTTATTAATCTCGCTTCTTCTTCCTTTGCATCTGCCATCTACTTTCTCTCGAAAGTTTACATCATAACCATATCACCAAGCAACAAAAGATTTTTTTTCTTTTGTAAATTCATTCAGATTGAAAAAAATTGAATTGATTCACATCCGTATATTAATTAATTACAAAATCAACACATTCTAATGATTCTTTCTTTTATTTTCAGGTATCAAGCCTTATGTTTGTTCGTTTTGTGGAGTTCGATTTCATCAAATTAATCAATTAAAACTTCATAAGAGAAGTGCTGGACATTTTCAAGAAACTGAATCGTCAATTACAGAATTTTCTCGTTGTCCAATATGTAAAAAAAATTTTTTAAATCTTAGACGTCATGTTAAAAAAGTTCATTCCTCTACAAATCATTTAAAAGAGATTATTTCTTCTCGAAAGGTTGTTTCTTAATTTTTTTTTCTTTTTTTTTTTTAATAGTTAATTTATTTTTTTACTTCTAGGAAAATTTTCGTAATTTCCATTGCAATGTTTGTGGAAAAACGTTTAATTTTAAATGCCAATTGATTTCTCACGAATTCAAGGAACATTCCAAAGAGGATTTGAAGTGTCAAACCTGTCGAGAAGTAATTTATTTTCATTAATTATACTTTTGCTATAGCTCTCTTATTAATTTGAAAATTCATTGTCATCTGATATTCTAAAGTTATTTTTGTCCTAATGATGAGAGTGAACTCTCGAAAAATTAGTATTTTGCGTCCGCTGTCCCATTTCATAGCTCTAGGAGGTAGGAGAATGCTTTCTATGTCTATTTAATATTTCATTGTAAATCGGAAAATGGAAAGACATAACGAATGGGAATTGAATGCTTAGGGATTTACGGATTTTTAGAGAGCTCAGTCTCAAAAATAGAAGCGAAATCCTATCCAAACCTCTATTTAAAACAATAAGAGGACCCGTTACATAACCTAGCTATCGATTGACTATCTTAGCTCGGGAAACTCGTGGTCACCATTGATTTATTTACCAGATATGAGCCCTTGAGTGAAAAAAACACCTATAAAATTAGAAGAAAACAAAATCTTGAATACACTAATCTTCAAAATCTTAATGCATTAATAAATTAAATACATGGGGCAACTGATTTATAACTTTAATTGAGCAACTACCTGTTCATTCATTTTATGAATAAAAACCAAAACTATTACATTACCTTTTGCACAACTGTTTTGTGAGCAATTTTAATAACGTCTCTTTTTGATTACCTGCGACGTTCCATGACGGCTCAGAAAACACCTGATCAAAAACAGCAACCGAAAAGTTGGAACTCAGCTTGCTGGTCGAAAGGCAACTTGTGTATCGAAATAATTGAGCAACCTTTTCATTTTATGATAGTTTTTGGTTTTCATTCATAAAATGAATGATCAAGGAATTGCTTAATGTGCGGAGGGCTTAAGTCCTTATCTATTCTACGATTAAAATTTAAATTGTTTTTTTTTTTTAGGTAATGAATTTAGAAGATTTTAAAATACATAGTTGCGTTTCATTCTCAAGACAAAAAACTATAACTAAAACAACAAAAACGAAATCAATATTTAGCTCCGATGAAAATGTGAGTTATAACAATTTGTATTTTATTTTAAGTCTTTATTCAGCTGAAAAGGCCACCAGAAACCACCGATAATTGAATTTTTCTATATATCCTCAAAAGTCGACATTTACTGAAGATTAAAATTTAAAAAAATATAAATATATTCATGTGAGTCCAAAAAAACCAACGAACGTCTCTATAGAAGGATTTAAAGTCATTACTAGAGATCCTCTCGATCTTGCCGGGGTTGATGTTTGTTATTTCAAATAGTATTTCATTTTTGATTGAGTTAAATCTCGAACCCCTTCCAACAAGAGAACAATTTGGCGCTGTCCCGTTATCAACGATCTAGTCTAGGTTATGGAGACAAAATATATTCCCTGAAATTTGAGGATATTAAGCGATTTTTTATTAATAAAATGGAGCATTTTTGCTATATTAAGTTTAATCATCAAGAATGGAAGCTGAAAAAAGTCAAAAGAAGGGTCCAACTAGTAAAAGTCGCTTTATTAATTTGATGATTCTAGTGTTTCTGTTTTCCTATAAATGGCTGAGCAAGAACACGGAGATATGCGTAGTATGAAATCTATTGCTGGTGTGTCATGGACAGCCAAGCGAATAAACGTGTTGCAAGAAATAAAACCAAAGCAGCAGCTCTTTGAAGTTCTAACTACACGCGTAAGATATAATTTCTGATATAATGACTAAGAAGAAGAAGAAGAAGAAAAAGTAGTTTAATTAAAAGTGTTAAAAAAAAGATTAAAAGTTGGCCATGCTATAAAAATATTTGGAAGTAAATTGAGAATATGCACTAGCTTTGGCAAATTGTAAAAAAAAAATGGCCACAAATTAGTCCCTTGATTGTGATCAACTTTCTTAAATTTACAAATTAATAGAATTTAGTAATTTTAAAAAGTTAAAAGCTTGGATTTCGGCTCCATGCAAGTGGATTTCATCGTTATATTTGCTTTCCTACTTCATTTTATCTAATAGAGCAGATTATCCGGATTGAGTGAGAATAACGGACGCCCCGATAATTAAATACAAATTGAAAAAATTTGGGAAAACTAGGAAAAATCGAAATAAATAAAAAAAAAATAAAAAACTGAGCTTCTTTCGTCCGAATTTTTAAAGTTTCCACTGTAATGAATTTTTATAACACAAGCAGTCACATAAAGGTGTTGTGTCGTCTTTGCGAAATTTAGCTTCCAGGTATTAACAATATTAAAATCAAAAGACACTATTTCTTTAAATGCAGAGAGACATTATTTATAAAACATGCAAGTTTTACCTCTAAGACAGAAGAAAGGTGTGAGGGAAATGGAAAAAATTGAGATTTTTTTTCATTCACATTTTATCCTTATAAGAAAATATAATTAACTTTAATTAAACTTAAATTAATTATTACATGCATTATCCAATTCATAGACGTCTATGAATTATTTTTAAATAGCTCTAAGAAAATAGAGACTAGTTAATTTTAATTTATTATAACAAATATAAATATCTACAAATTGTATTTTTATAAAATTTCCAAATTTTTCCTCCAGCTGCTATATACTAATTGCCTTTTTTTGTATTTTTAGCAAGTTAAAGAAAATGAATCGTTAATTTGCGGATTTGATTCGGTTTTGGTTAATATAAAAGAAGAAGATGAAGAAAGAAATGATAAAATTTTAAATTGTGATTTTGACTCCTCCTCAAAAACTATCACAGAATTAATACAATCAAGAGAGGAGGAGGAGAAACAGCAAGAGAATGAAATTTTATTAAATTATGATTTTGATTCAAATTTAGTGGCTTCGAAAACAATCACAGAATTAATTCAATCGAGTTCATTAATAGATAAAGATAAAATGAAACCAATTCATGAAAATTTCTCGCAAATCAATCAGGATTTTGAATTCTTTCTTCAATTTATACCATCCTCTAGTAAGTTTTTTATTTTTTTTTATTTTTGACGTGAATACGTCTTAAAAATTGGGGAGAAAAACGAAATTCGAGTTGCAATTTAAAAACTATTTACATTGTGAATCAAATTATATCATATGATAGCCAAAGAATCAAAGATTTGATTTCACCGAGTGGTGATTGTGATATCACTCTGCGAAGGACGCAGTGGGGTGCGTTGAAATTTCCTGATTTTTTCCCACGCAGTATATAAATTCCGATTCAGTGAAGCTACAACATTTTAGTTCAATCGACTGATCGTAATCTATAGATTTAGAGTATAAAACATTAGTTTTTAGTTATTCTGGTGAAGTTGATATTGAAAATAAACAAATTTCAACTCAAAGTTGGCTTAGGCAGAAAAGCCAAGATGAAATAGAGAAATCGTATACGTTTGGAGAGAGCGTCCCAACAGCTGTCGTAGCTTCAGTGAATATAATGCGTGAAAGTTTATTATAGAGCTCTAGACGTATTCACGTTATCTATCCAAAGCTGATATAAAGACACACATTTTTAATGAAATTTTACTTTCTTTTTTTTTTTTTTTACTTCTAGGTACAGCAACAAATGATACAAACTTAAAACAAGTTTTAAATTCTTCTTCAGAGGATTATATTTCTTCAAATAATAACAATAAACAAGTAATAAAAAGAAATTGATTTTGTTTTTAAATAATATATAAAAAATAAGAGTTGGTTTTGATTTTAGGATTCATTAGCGTCTTATGCACTTTTTTATCAAACACAACCGATTCAAGATTCTTCTTCATTAGAATTAAATAATCAAATGAATATTAATAATTCATCAACACTTAACTCAGATATGTTCAAAAGTATTTATTTTTTTTTAATTAATTAAACCATTTTTTTTTTGACATGAGATGTCATTAAATTGTAACAAAATACGTCATTTTAGTACTATTTAGGATAAAATTATAAAATTAAGGTAAATTTATAGAATGCATATCTTTCCTAAAAAAAGAACCTAAAGAATACAGTGGCATAGCTAGAGTACCCGGGGCAGTCCATGAGTTTGTCGCCTCTGCTCGAAATTTTTTTTAAGGATGCAAGCCAAAATTTGCCACCCCTAGTCAGCCCAACTTTTTTTTCCCTCAAAATTTTTTATCTTTTTTTTATAAAAGCTAAAATAACTCCTGTGGCCAAGCACTAGATTCGCCTGTAGTAGAATATCAGAATATCACTTTTATATTGTCTGGAAAAACCATACTTCAGAACATTAAATATCAGGACACCCACTAGGGAGAATGTGACCGCCTCATACTGCAAAAATATGCTTGAGATCGCCTTTATATCTATCTTCCTTTAGACCAGCGCTGTTCAAACATTTTATGAGCTAGGAACGATGTTAGTATCGGAGAGTAAAAATACAAAAAGTAATATAATACAAAATTTATTAAGTAAAATGAACAATATTTGGCATTTTTGCAGTATAAGCTATTTCCCCTCATCCAATTGCGTGCGCCCTGCTTAAATGTTTGTTTTTGAATAACCCTTTATATACTACTGCCAAGTGCATCGATGGTACTTAGCTACTTGGGATATAATAAGTTTGTTTCAAGACCAATTCCTAATCGTGTGAAACACAAAGAGGCGTTTCTTTTTTGACCACTGCTTCTGAGGATGGCTTCAAATGATTGGAAATTGCTCTCGAAACAAACCTAATTTATGTAATTTGGTTGAGACCCTGTTCCTTTCAGAATAATAAATTTTTTCGACATGGCCCAACTTTTATCTGACCTTTTTATTGCGATTGTCTCTGGTTTTTCTATTTTTACAATGTCCTGTCCTAATTTTTAATCTCTAGAAAAGATTTTAAAAACGCGATCTGGTATCACTTGAACAACATTGGTTTCCAAACTCTGTACTTGTGTTACCTTTTTTCTAATAACATTTCTTTTTTCTGAAAAAAAAAAAAAAAAGAAATGTTGCGCCCCTAATTTTTATAATTCTCTAATTTTATAAATACTGTCATAATTACAATTTAATTTCAAAAGATTACAAAATTATATACCCTGCTTTGGTTAAATGTTTTGTGTAAGTTACGTCCCTCACTTGTAATAGTCTTGCGCCCCGCACTCGATTAGGATTATTATAAATTCTCTAAATGGCTTCACATGTCGGTAAGTAAAAATTATTTAAAATGTATACTTTATTCTTTTATTTAACAAAAGGGAAAAGAGTGGGAGAAAGGTCGCAAACGAAATAAAGGTATCCAAATAAAAGACCGTTTACGACCTATTATATTTTATTTGCCTGTCATCGTTGCTGGTTCTTTAGGATGGCTCTCTTGGGATAATCAGTCGACACTGTTTATGTATGATGATTGCAGGGGCACGGAAACGGTCTATATCCCGAAGATGGGTGATGTATAGCCCTCGAAACGTCGATTGAGGCAAATAAAATATACTGGGTTGAAAACACTTTTATTTGGCTTCCTTTACTTTTTTTATAATATGAAAAATAAGGCCATTTCTGGAAAAAAAAAAACTCATTTGTTTTTTAATCTGTTACCAAAATTTTAATTTTTTATCTTCAGAGTAATAAAATGACGATTTCGGTGTCACTAGGTCTTTTAATAATATTAAAGAATTAATTTCAGCTGAAGAGGAATATGATTCGTCAGATTCGCTTGATCCCTTGGATTTTCTTTTTATTCGTTCTGAAAGTCCTTCCTTAAAAATGAACCAAGAGAAAGAAAGTAATAGCCATGCTTTCAATGTAAATAATTTTTTTTATTATATTTTATTTATATTTAAATATAAATAATTTTTTTTTTTTAAAAACAGTTTTTTAATATTTTTTCACTTCTAGCATCCAACAAAGTCACTATCACTAACAGCATCAGAATCAGCAGCACCGGTTGTTGTATTGCCCATATCAAAACTTCCTCAAAAAGAATCATCATCCTTCTTAAAGACAAAGTCTTCTTCATTATCATCGTCGTCGTCGTTATTGGTGAATGAAAAATATTCTTCCTCGTCAAATAAAAGAGCATCACTAACAACATTATTAAAAGAAGAAAAGTCTTCGCCATTAACATCAAACGAAAAATCCATATCACCCACATTAAAGAAGAAAAAGATGTATCCTTGTACAGAGTGTCACAAACTTTTCTCCAAAAGATTCAATCTGCAACAACATTTAGGTAAGCCATTATCCTCGTACCAAATAAGAGGAGGGGGGGCTTTGATAAGTCAGTGACTTTGAGATTGACCTCTGATCATATTAAAATAACACTAAACTATAGTGGAGGATTGTCCAACCCGAGGACAGCTTGTTATAATGAATGTGGGACGTCATAGGTATACTATTAATACAAGATTTGCTAATTTATTATTGTATATACCGTATTAACGATTTTTTAAATTCTTTTTCGGCATCTATGGCCACTTAGACTCCGTCCTTATTTATTTATACCAATTAGTAGCCAATATAATATAAATAAATTTTTGTCGCTTAGGACGGATAGCCAACCACTGACCTTTGGTACTTGAGACAATACCTCTCTGCACCAAGGGCTCTTGAGATTATTTATTAACTATTTGGATTTGATGGAGACGAGAGTCGGGGAGAGCAACTAGGTGAATAAAATAAAAAATAAAAAAATATTTAAATTATAAGTCTGGAGACTATATCAATAAAATCCAATAAATAATTATTACAAAAATAATCTTTAGGCAACGTTTTGTTATTAAAATAGCAACTTCTTCAAGGCCTATTTAAAAAACTATAAAAAGTTAAAAAATAAATTAATGCAAATAATTAAATTAATACAAAAATAGATTGGATTTTATTGATAAAAATTTTTATATTTTATTGACGACATTTCGAGGTCCGTCACGGGACTCCTCGTCTAACATTTAAGGAATAGGGAAAGTCAACTTTCATTCACCTATATTCAGATTTTTTTAACAAATAAAAAATTATTAATTTAAAATCACTGTCTTGTTTGTTGTACACCCATATTATTTCATAGAGGTTCCTGATTGAAGATCGGCGGTCCTAATTACTCTCGATACCCGAGCTCCTTATCTTCTTTATAGAAATATATGGAGACGGATCCAGGATTTTTGCAAGCGTCATCATCCTGAGCGCTAAGAAGACTATTTAAAAATACAGTAGAAACATGATTAGCTTGACCTCAGGACTTCCGGATTCTCAAATATTCGGATGCGAGGAGCCCAGCTTTTTGTGTTTCGTATCATTTTTTTAATTTCTTTATTTTAAATTTTTTTCTTTGTATTTGATTATCTGGATTTTTCACAAACCTCCCTATTTAATCTGAATAACAGAGTTTCTACTGAAATGTACCTTTTCACTGACATATCAAACGCTCCTCTAAAAGAATTATTAGAAAGAAAACTTCTTATTTCTATTCACTTACTAAGTCGATTATTCCACACTCATTAAAATGTTAATTTTTTTGTATAATTTAGGGCTGCATTTCTCGGGAAAGAAACGCTATCAATGTGCTTATTGCCAGCAACGATTTGCCTGGGGGCCAACTTACCAGAAACATTTAAACCTCTGTCCAGAACGACCAAACGGCTCTCGTCCGTTGCTTTCCTGCCGATTCTGTGACAACACATACAGTGACAAAAATCAGGTATTATATTCTTATTTTATTTTTATAAAATCAAATGCAAAGTGCATACATGCGTACATCAAGCGAAGTAGAATCGGAATTGCACTTGCATTTCATATGACGAATGTATGACGACAAAGGAGAATGAAATTGTCCTTAATGCGGTTTTTGGAAAAAGATTTCGGTCGTATAAAATCGAGAACAAGGCAAGGAAAGAACAACGATCTATTATATAGACTAGAGTTTTTCTTTTCACCTTGCAATCAGTGCTTCATATTAGTATTTTATATCTATAAAAGTATAATTTTGGCCAGATTTTATTCATTTTCATCCCGAAATTCTTCCTTTCCTAAGTTGAAATTTGTTTGTAAAAATTCCGAAATCATATTTATTGATTGAAAGAGAATAGTGCGACTAGTTAAGATTTTAACATTACCGATGAAATGGAGTTGCTACTTTTTCCTTAAATAAGTTTTAAAAAATGCACATTATATTTTGTAAACTAAATATCTTTCATATTTAAATTTATTCATTCAAGGGCTTAAGTTAAAATATTAAAATTTTGAACAAGTATAGCTATTTTCTAAAATTTGCATTATTAGAAAGTTGTTCAGGTCACTCTAGAAATTCTAACCGATTGATAAGAATAGCGAATTAGTCTCAAAATTTAGAAAAATTTAAGAAAAAAATGGCAGGAAGGCTCCAAAGTAGAAAAAGTAATCCAATTGGGAGACTGTTTTTGGCCCAGTATATTTTATTTGCCGCTGTTGACTTTTTGGGGAGCTGCACATTTTGAAGACCAAGGTTGTTAAAATATAGTTCACGTAATCATTATTATTATTATATTATTCAGGAATAAAGAAGAGGGTTTATTGTTGTCTAAACTCAGAACTAAATCATTAGCGAGAGAGTTGTTAATAGACTAAATTACACTTGCTTCTGCAATGTTCATTATTATTCAGGAATAAAGAAGAGTTCCTGAATAATCTCTCGCTAATGATTCAGTTCTGAGTTTGGACAACAATAAACCCTCTTCTTTATTCCTGAATAATAATGAACATTGTAGAAGGCGCGAACATTATTTTAAGCTTCAAACATCTGCAGAAGCAGAGAAAATATTGGGTTGGCCAAAAAGTCCGTTCGGGTCATCTCTTCTTAAACTCTTGAAGGACTGCTTAATTAAAACACCCAGGTGAGAACGTGGGGTTCGGGTCACTTTTTTTATTCAAGGGCTTAAGATACAATCTTCAAAATTATAATTTGCATTATTAAATACAGTAGAAACTCGATTATCCGGATTAATTGGGATCATGAGTCGTCCGAAAAATCAAATATAAATTTGAAAAAAAATTTTATAATGGTAAAAAAGCCTCATTTGAATAATTAAGGAACCGGATAATTGAAGTTCTATTGTATCTTTATTTTTTATTATGTTAATATAATATTTAAATTTTTTTCAGCTGAATGATCATATAAAAGAAATTCATTTAAGTCATAAAGAACATTATGTTTGTCTGCATTGTTCGAAACGATTCCCAAAGAAGAATTATCTTAGGTTTCATATTCGGTTAGTAACAAAAAAAAAAAAATTATTATTTTATTTAATATTATAAAATAAATGTTTTATTCTATACAACAGAATACATTGTCAGGAGAAACTTTACCTTTGTTCCTTTTGCGGGAAAGGATTTAATTATTTAAGCCATCTGGAACGCCATGAGCATTTGCATACGGGAGAGAGGAGACCGTATCAATGCGAATTTTGTGGTCAGCAATACACCCAAACGACAACTCTTCTTCATCATAGGTATTAGCTTATTCCTATTATTATTTCTCCTTTTTTTATTATTTATTTATGAAATTTCTTTTTAAGGAGGAAAGCACATTACAATGAAATTTTAGCCAAAAGAAAGAGAAAACCAAAAGCAGAGATCAAGAAAAAAAGTAAGTGTAAGCAAAAGAGAAAATGTTATTATCATGCTTATTGTAACTTATTAAGGTTAGAAATGATTTTGGATAAATTGGTACCATCATTTTTCGATTATATTCATGATGGTCTCTACTCCAATACAGTGGCGACTAAAACATCTCCAACAAGGGCCAGGAATTTTTTTTGGAGGGGGTGAAGTAAGCAAATTTTTTAAATAATTTGTTGGAACTATTTTTTCTTTTAATTTATTATTTTTCATTATCACTATTCACTCGTTAACTTCTTCCACTATTACTATATTTTATTTAGGTTTTTTTTTTTTTGTTTAAACAAAAAATGAAAAAGGGGTGACAAAAATTTGCTGAACTGTAAAACAGACTAATAAAAAAGATGTTATCAAGTTAATTGAAATATTTAAAAGGGTTTTTTTGAGAAAAAGTGATATGTTCACCTTTTTTCGACAACGTTTCAACACTAAAATAAGTGTCTAAAAATGGTGAAAAAATAAACGCTGTCCAATCCTAAATATTACCTTCAGCCTTTTCTAATTCATTATACTTTATTAAAATATTGGGATTGATTTCCTCATTTACTCTCTTGAACTCGATTTACAACCTTACCATCACATCACTGTCCCTCCAAATGAATTAATAATCTCTCTTATAATCGCTTAGGGAAAGTCTCTTGACGATTTTATTTTAAATGAACAAAGACCAAGAGAAATTGTTTTTCACAAACAATCGATTGGTAAAAATAATAATTTTTTTCTCATTTTTAGATCGTGTTTCTAAACGACAACGATTTCGCTGCGAATATTGCAAGTGTATTATTAAATGGAAAAATTCTTTTTTAAGACATCTTAGAGTTCAGCATCAAGTGTGTATTATTATTAAAACAAAACAAAAAAATAAGTTCATTAATTTTGAAAATTTTTAGGTTGTTATTGAATCAACAACAAACAACAACAACAATAAAAGAAGAAATAGAAAAAATAAAAAAGACAATTGGAGCGAAACACAAACCACTGAAAATATTGAAGAATTACTTTATGAAAGTTTACAGTATTATTTAACTTTCAATACAACTCTTGCATCAGATAAATAATAGTGATATTTAAAATATGACAATAAAAAGAAAAAACTTTCTTTTAAAAAAATAAATACCTGTTATTTGGAAAATTAATTTATTTTTCGTCCATCATTCTATTAAATATTTTTGTTGATATTATTTTATTTATTTTTTAACCATGTTTTATTATGAATGATATTTCTAAAAAAAATATTTAAATAATTTTTATACTTTTAAATTAATAAAGGATTGGTTCAATTTTAATTAAAGTTTAATTAAACCAATTAAAAATCCTAAAACAATTACATACTTTTAGTTAAAAAAAGACAAAATACAGGAAGGATGCTACTAGTCAATAATTTAAAGCGATCTCAAGTTTGAGTCTATTTCAAAAACACTTTGTTCTATCGTTGCTTTCTTCATTTAAGAACATTTGGGGCAAATGCACTATCATCTGACATTAAGACTAGTAGAATTGGAATTTCACTTGCATTTTATAGAGGTGTGACCTCACCGAGAAAGAGTGAATTAGTACGGCCTGAGTCTACTACTTTCCCTCTTGTCTTAAAAATTACGAATTAACGAGATAAATTGGATAAATATTATTTTTTCTAAGATAAAAAAATTTAATAAAGATTAAAAAGTGAACTGAACTAGATCCAGATCTTGAGAAGAGTTCTGGCGATTAGGTGATGGGGATTTTTCCCGCCATTATTCTGGAGTGAGAATTATTTTTTTAATCATAATGTATTTTCGTAAGATGTCTTATGCATTGAAACCACATATCAAATTTTTATGTACACCTACGGAGGAAGATTTCTGGTGTCCCTAATCAAAAGTTTGATTACAGAGACCCTCTCGTTTTGGCAAAAAAAATTAACGGTTGCGACAGATTTTGTTTTTTTATAAGAGGGTCAAGCGAGGGGTTTAGGTATGGGGAAAAATTATGTAAACATCGAAAGTCTTATGAATTAATTAAATATTTAAATATTAGTATTATGAATTAAAGGATTTAAAAATAAAGGAAAGTTAAAAATTAATATATTTCTGTTTATAAGATTATTTTAAAATTTTTTTTATTTTAAGATTTTAATTATAACAGAATATGTTGTAAGGAAAAAACCAATTCATAACAAAAAAAAGGTGTAAATTATGAATAATAAAAGTTAAAAATTCATAAAAAATATTTTTACATGGGGAAAGGAAATAGTGTCAAAGCAGAAATGCTGCTTCTTGTTTAACCTACATAAATATGTGTGGGCGTGGGCGTGGGTGTGTATTGCTTGCTAGTGGAGATATTATCCAAGGTTTGGGAAGATTTCTGTATAAAGTAAAATTTACCTGTGCAAACCTTTAAAAAAAAACCATAATCCTATTATTAAAAAAAAAAAACACTCAAATAAAAAAAACAAGAAGAAATAAGAACAAGTTTTAACATGATAAAAACAACGGGAAATTTAAAATAACTTTAAAAATATAAAATTAAAAATAAAAAAAAAGTCAGATTTTTTTAAAGTTTTTTTTATAAATTATTCTAATAATTAATCTACAAGTGCTTATTACCAATCAGCATATAAATATATTTAAAGATTGGATATAAATAATTTAAAAAATTCTTAAATACAAATTCAAATGTATTTTTTCCCATCGATTTAAAATAAAAAAATAAAAAATTTTATTAACAATTTATTAATTATTTTAGGAAATAAATGATAAATTAATATTACAAAAATATTTTCAAATTTAATTGAAAAAAATCAAAAAAAAAGTATTTTTTTAATAATTTGAGGTTTGCACTAAAAGATAGCGACACTAATAAAATATTTTTAAAAAATGAAGTAATAAAATTTGAACGATGATGATATTTATATATTTTTGTAAATAAACAATATATTATAATATAAATATATCTAGTATAGATAGATATATATTATAATACATTAAAAGATTCCCTATAAATTTCATTATTAATGGTAAAAAATAGTTTTCTTTTTTTTTTTTTGTTCTCTTAGTAGGGATTTATCAAATAATATTCAATTCAATTTTTTATTTTATATATAATTTTAAATTATATAGATTTTCCTATTTGTTTTTTTTTAAATGTTTTTTTTTTGTTTTTCGAGTTTTTTTTTCTTCTTTCTATTTTTGTTGAATAATGTTTGAAG
>JAAAKE020119351.1:12057-35413 GCA_010014785.2 Anisolabis maritima | reverse complement strand
TAATTCTATGAAATTATATTATTTTATAATTAAAAATAACTAAATAATTTTTTTTACGGTAAAAAATATTTGCGCAAATTATATCAGAGGTAGTTTTAAAATATAAAATAATAATTTTTTTTGTCTTTTCGGCATCTGCGGCTATCATTAAACGGCCTATTATATATTTAATATTGATACAATAATCAGAACATTTATTTAAATAAATTTTCATAGGACTATCTGACATCCGTACCTAGATCCTTGACATTGAAGATGATCAATATTAACAATGCCAATTACTTTAACTCCTCGGTTACTAGGTGGGGGGAGGAAATAGTATAATATAATAAATATTTTGAAAATGTTTAAATATATATATATAGATCTCAAATTCAAAAGGAATAATATCTAAATTTCACATAAATTTAGAAAAAAATATAACCACTACTAATTCTTTAAACAAAGAAAAAATCTGCCAAGAAAATTAAATTGTGAAAAATATATATTGATATTATTTTTCTTTGCAGTTATATTTTAACTTAAATTTTCCATATTTAAAAATCGGTTAGTTCAAATAAAATTGAAATTTTAATCAACTATGAAAACCTACTAAAACCGTTCTGTTGTTGCCATTTCATCCTAATAGGTCGATAATAAAACTGTAAGGAGAGGTGTGGAAAAAAAAGCCTAAAAATAAAATAATTTTTCTGTCATTTGGAAAAAAGAATTTAAATCCTCTATTTAAATAAAAAGCACCAGCGAAAGCTTTAGCTTATTTAAAATATTTTTAATAAAATAGATAAACAAAGTTTATAAAATAAATTCCTAATTTTCCTCTATGTATATATTATCCTTCTAAAGTAATTTTATTTTCTCTTAATAGATATTCGAAGAGTTTCAGGAAATCCGAAAATAATAAATTTATTAATAGATAAAACATTAAATTTAATGATTTAGCATTCTCTTAAGACCAAACAAAAGATTCGTCCAAATACTTTTGAGGGTAAATAGTACATTCAGACCAGCATTGCCTTCATTATCCAGTATTTTCTCAAAAATTAGTACTCTAATCTTATCAATTAACTAACTCATTAAAAAGATTTAAAAAATAATTTATTGTATTAATTAACTCACGATTCAGGGTAGAATGATGTCTCCTATTTAAGCTTCTTTTGCATTAGGTGTCATCTTCATCCAATTTAATACTATGTTAGAGTTTAATGAGAAAGAATGAATAAATAAATAAATTTATTTACGACCTGTTTAGAGACAAAATAGGAAAAACAAAACAAGAGGATTAAAGTTAGGACTATCAATAACGAATATAAAGAAAAAATTTTCGCCCCTTGTGTAATATTTTATACGAAGTGAACTTGCTTTGTTTCAACCAACCTTGCATGAAGAGAACACTTCTATTTTCACCTCAAATAGTATCTATGTTTAAATTCCTAGTTTTTTTTATACATTAATTATATATCAAAGAAGAAGAAAATGAATGAAAGAGGAAAAGGACTTCGTCAGGACTTTTACCCAACTGGTGAGGAATATGACCAGCTGATGTATTCTTATGCCGCAATCAGCACAGCTAAAAAATGCTAAAATCAATTTTTATATAAATTTGATATAATTTTTATTATTGTTGCATTTTTTTTTTGCTTTAAATTCTCTTTATTAAACCCGATAAAATAAAATAAAAAAAATATGTCATATATAAATAGTTCCTTCCCATACAATAATAAAAATACTTCGTTAGTAAAATATCACGTCGATATAATTTATAAAGGAAAAAAAAAAATTGTCACAAATAGGAATGGAACCTGAGTCACTCGTCATGAGATCTCATAACGGTGGAGAAAACGAATGACAAATAAAGACCGGGGTTCAATTCTCAGCGCTAGCTTTTCCTGAGATGATTTAATAAACTTCGTTTTGATATATAAATATATCATATATATATAATTTATTATTTTAAATATATAATTTATATCAAAAAACCATTTAAATTACAATATTATTTTACAATCAGTCAAAATGGTTATTTAATTTAAAAAATAATCATACAATATATATGGATTAAATATAAAAAAATCAATATATTTATTATTAATTTAAATTGTAATAATATAATACAGCCATAATACATTTTTTATCTCTAAAGGGTAAGTTATAGTGTAAAAAAGAAAGTTAAAACAAGATTATTCTAGATATAGAAAGATTCACTAAACAATACAATATATTACATAAAAATTTTTTTTATAATTTAATTAGTTTTATAAAATAAAAAAATATATTTATTTATTTGTACAATATATTTAAATTATATATATATAAATGATAACTACTAATTAATACTCTTGTTGTTGTTGTTGTTGTTCATCCAGGAGTTGATTTATCTTTTCTTGACGAACTTTACATAACTTTGCTAATCTCTCATTGTAGTCTTTTAATTCTTCTATTTTTGTTTCACATATTTTCTCCTTAAAAAAAAAATTATTTAAAAATTTTAATTATAAGATTAGATATCAGTATATATAATATAATAAGTAGAATATTCTTATTTTACAAGCTCAGAGAAAAAATGGATTTTTAAAAATCTTTATATAAACTATCATCTGGTTGATAGCTTCTTTGTTTCACTCTGTATTCCTTATTGTATTGAATTTCTTGGAAAATATTATTGTTAGTCAACTGAGTCTGATTAAATTTGGGATTGATGGTTAAGGTATGTGTGAACGCATTTTTTTATAGAAATTTTTTTCATTTGGTGATAATTAATTGGGAGTGCTTTTATTAGGTGTAATTTTGTAACTGAAGAGAAAAGTCCTTGGACAAATTGTTTGAGGACTGAATTTATAAATTATTCCATTCTCTTTATAGAAATTTTGAATTAAAACACTCCATTATAAAAAATGCAAAGTGTACATTCATATATACAACAATAAGATAAATTTGACCTTTATTTTGATAAAATTCATTCATGCAAAAGTATGTTCAAAGAGATAACCAATAATGGAGATAAATTAGGTATTTTAGAAAAAACGCTAATCTATTTAGTTCACAGGCAGGTTCGAAACAGGAGCGAAGGGGACAAAATTGTGATCTATGAATTTTATATTATTTTTTTGTACTACCTAAAGAAAATAATAAATTTTGTTATATTTGTAAAGCAATGAGAAACTACCATTCTTTTAGAATTAAATTAGAAGCCGTCAAAATAATAATAATCAAAAAAAATTTGTTACTTTGCCGACAGATAAAATCAGTTTTATTCTAACTGAATTAAATAAATTTTAGCATTCAGATTTTTTTAATATAAATTTTATTAAAAAAAAAAAAATAATTGTACTTACATTTTTATACGCTTCTTTTAAATCATTCTCAAGATGTGATATTTTTAAATATAGTGACTTGTATTTTTGTTCAAGTACCTCATGTTGATTTTCTAAATATACATAATTCATATTTAGTTTTGAAATTTCTTTTCTATAATCCAAACATTGTAGACATTCTACAAATATAAAAAAATTATAAAGATTAAAAAAAAAAAATAAAGGTAATATTTGGTTTGTTTCTAATTTAAATATTTCTGTTTTTAGGTGAAGAGGAAATAGGATGACATACAAGTCTCTCTTGTCACTTGAAATACGAGACGTTTCGGATAAAATTTGTTCAGCTATCTTCAGTCAAGTTTCTCATGGATTTACAAAATTATATATCACCATATTCATATATAACGAATGAATACATAGTCAATTAACATTATGTATAGAGCTATTAACTCAATCTATTCCAAGATGGACGAATAAATTTTTTCAGAAGTCTCGTCTCAAGGGACTCTCTTCACCTCATAGTTGAATACAAATATTCAAACATATTTCCGTTTTCTTTAAAACTATATTTAGTCGAGTCTTCATCTTATGCAGGAACCCCTCAAGAAACTTCCTAAACTATATTTTTTATTAAAATAATATATTTTTTGATTCAAGATAGCGTTGAAGAAATGATTAATGACTTTCAGCCAATGAAAGAATATTTTACTCCGTTTCTAATGTAAATATGTGAGTGAAATAACATAATTTTCAGAGCAATAACGGTTGTTTTGAAATCTTCGTCCATGTAAACAATCCTAGCTGCTAATAGTATAACCTTAATTACATTTATTATAAAATTTGTGTAGATGGAGCTAGATTACCTTTTGTTATAATTGGAAGTAATTAATGACGATATGAAAATGTCATTCCAATGACATCGAAATATTTACATTAAAACGAAGTATAACATAAAATATTATATCCTCCTATCTGTCTTGCCTATTAATAATTTATTTTATATTTATATATAAATTTAATAATTACCTGATTTTTCAGTTTGGATTAACTTATCAAAAGTTTTATTTGATTTTTGATTAATAAAAGATTGATTAGAACTTTTAATATGATCTAATTCCTTTAAAAGCAATTGGCTAATTTCTTTTTCCGTTTTCACTTGTTCTCCTAATTGTTTAATTTCCAATTGCAAACTATGAAAAGAAATAAGATTTTGTTGTTGTTGTTGTGTTTGATGCGGAGTTTTTTTTAATTGAATTTGTTCAGTAATCAATTCTATATTGGACTGTTTCAATTTTGTACATTCGGTGTCTTTTAAAGAGAGCTGTTTTTCGAGATTATCTTTGTCTCTATTGAGTTCTTCCATTAAATATAAATGTTCATTCCAAAGAAAGCCGTTTTCTAATTTAAGATTTGAGACAATCTTTTGCAAGCATTTTGTTTCTGAGATTTCTTCTTCTTTTTTCAAACTATTATCTAACAAAGGTTCTATAGTTTTCGGCTAGAAAATAAAAGAATTTTAATTACGAAAGTATAAAAAGTTTTCAACAAATAAATTAGGGGTCGACAATCAATAGCTCGCGGGTATTCATATGATTTGATGGAGTCAGCCAAGTAATAATAATTATTTTTATTATTATAGAATAATTTTAACTTTAATAATTTGTCTCTTCCTTGGCCGAGAGGTTAAAGGTAGGTATTGACATTCTCACTTATTGATAACCTCCAAAGCCAAGGTGTGTGAGTTCAAATCATAGACAGTCCGATGAAAATTTATTTATATCAATTGATATAAACTCGGATGTCGAAAAAAATTTATTAAAACTATTATATTGGTATGTGCTGTCCGCCTGAAAATATTGTTTAACATGGCCCGCTGTTTAAGAAGAGTTTAAGAAAAGATTGCCGAGCCCTGCTCTAAATAATAAATACCTTAGGATTTTCTTTTTGATATTTGGTAAATTGATAAACCAAATTTTTATAATGATCCTTTAAAAGAGCATAATCCGTTTCTTTTCTCATTAATTTTGTTTTCAATGAATCTATTTCTTTATTTAATTTATTTATGTCTTCTGATTGGGATTTCGTTACTTTAGCCATATTATTATTATTATTTAACGTACAACATACAGAGTGGCTCTCTTTGAAAATTACAAATTCTGAATTGATCTTTTCCAATTGGATTTCGAGAGAATCGTTTTCCTTATAGCAGACTTCTAAGATTTGATAATTTTCATTGAAGATCAATTCATTCGATTTATTTTCTAAATCTATTTTTTCTTTTAAGATTTCTTTATCTAGCTGTTAAAAAAAAAAAAGAGAGAAAAAAGATGATAATTAATTAAAAAAATATAATTGCTTAAAAATATTATGATTATGGCAGTTACTTGTCAATTTTAGCATAATCTCCAGAACTTTAACAAAAATCGGGAATGGGCTCCCCTCGAATTTCTCGAATACACATAATTTTTAGAAAAACGATTTAGGTAAAGTACCACTTCCGGTTACCGTAAACAATATAAAAATCTATCTAATGCACATATGTAAAATTTGGTTGATCTATATTAAAACGTGCCTGAGTTATCATGTTAACGAATATATACACGGACATAATTCGAAAAATAATATTTCCGGACTCAAGGAAGTCCAAAACAACAAAAACAATCAAAACATCGAGAACGAATTTTTGGACGATTATAATACGTTCCCTATACTACGAGAAAATAACAAATCATTTGGCTTTTATTTAAGGTCAACTGAGTACATTTCAATTTGGGTTAATTAAAAACCATGTTTAGGGCCTATTTTCAATGTTCAATTACGTTAATTTTTCAATCATTATTTCTTCAAATTGCATTCAATTTTCTATTTAATAATTTAATTAATTTAATTAATTCTTTAAATTTAAAATTCAACGCAATTTAAAGAAATAATTAAATTTTCTATATCCATGTTTACAAGAAAATTTTTTATATATATTATATCTAAAAAAAAATTTTCAATTTTTAATTTAATTTAATTTAATTAAAAAACAAAAAAAAATTTTTTTAATATAATCTAATATATATAAACAAATTTTCTTGTAAACAAAAAGATAGAAAATTTAATTATTTCTTCAAATTGAAAACAGGCCCTAAAAATGGTTTTTTAATTAACCCAAATTGAAATAAATGTACCCACTTGATCTTAAATAATATCTGCAAAATTAAAACCCAATGTGTTTTTGTTAAAATCCTCAAGATCCTTGCAAGAAACTACCACCAACTTACCTTGTCTCTTTCGTACTTTTTTAAAATATTCTTTTATTTATTTACCTCAATCTCATCTTGGACATCATCTTCTTTTCCACTTCGTAATTTATTCAATTCTTGTTTTAATTTTTCTAAATTTTCATTTAAAGCGACGTAATCAGATTCAGTTTCAGTATTATTTTCGGATTTATTTTCTTGCGTTAAAAATTGAATCGAGATATCTTGTAAATCGGTTTGTTGCGATCTTTCTTGCATTTCTTTTAACATCATCTGAAAAAAAAAAAATATATTTATTAGTTTTTATTTTTGATGGTGGTAGATTGAAAGTAAATAAATAAAATTAAATACCTGAGGATTTTCTTTTTGATATTGTTCTTTAAAGAGAGCGTAATCTTCTTTTCTCTTTAATTTTGTTTTCAACGAATCAACATTTATCATACAATTGGAATGATTTTCTTTAAAATTTTTAAATTCCAATTTTTTATTTTCTATCTCCATTTTCAGAGAATCGGCCTTCTCAAAACACTCTTTTAAAAACCGACAATGATCAAACCAAAGTGAAAGTTTCGATTTCTTTTCAAATTCAAATTTTAGTTTTAAGTCGTCTTCCTCTATTACATCTTTTAACTGTTAAAAAAATTAATAAAAAAACTTTTTCAATATAAATTTATTCAAGAAATTTAAATCTTGTGGCTGTAATCAATAAAAAATTTAAATGAGTATAAATAAATTTAGGTATTTTATTAGTTCTTTTTTTCGAAGTGCTCTGGCGTAATAGAAAAATTTATAAATTAAGTGAAAGAAAAAAAAAAATTTCATTTTTATTGTTGAACATTCCTTGTCTCTTTTCGACTCGTGTGGGACGGCGCTATCGCTGTGTAACGTGAAATTTTATTTCATAAAAGTTTAATATATTTTTCCAGTGAGGAAATAATTGTTATTAATAAATATTTTTAATTCCTATCTTTGATTTTTTCGCCACAGTGAAGACCCTTTAGACATATAGGGTACAATTATTATTTAACGATACCGGGTATCCGTCCTAATTGATTTAAATTAATTGGTAGCCAATATAATTTAAATTTTATCGCTTAGGACGGAAAGGGAGCTCCTTCTCCTTAGCTCAGAATATATAATTGTATATGGCTTTCGATGCCGAAAATCATCAAATAAAAAAAAAATATTTCCTCAAGGAGAAAAAATCTTATGATATAAAATTTAAAGTATAAACTCTCTTCAACCAACAAGGAGAAACAAATTTTTATCAAGATATTTGTAATGCAAGAGGAAAATAAATTTATTTTGTTAATTTCAAATTTTCTACTTATTACACCCCCACCCTGATTAAATTTCCACTATTCACATCACACTATATCAATTTATATTTCTTTGAAATTAATTATTATCTCTGTCAATTAAAAAATATTTTCCGTGCCTCTTAATGTTCTCAACAGCTCAAGGATCTCCCAGCGTTCACAAAGAAACTATAATCTACTGAATATTAAAATTTACCTTGAATTTCTGATTCATTTGAATATCAAAATCTTTTTCATCCACCAAAAATTCTGATGCTAATTTTCGAATATTCTCTTTTAAGGCAGCAAGATTTTCTTGAGTTATAATTCGTTTCGAGATATCTTGTAAATCAGTTTGTTGTGATATGTTTTTCATTTCTTTAGAAGGCTGAAAAAGAAAAAGAATATCAAAAAATTGCCCTTTGGGAAAAAATAATAAAAATTACCTTTAAAAGAGTTAATTCTTTTTCCAAATGATTCTCTTCTAATAAATTACATTGAACACCTTTTTCATCATATTTCGGTTGATTTGTTGACTTATTAATCCAATCATTTTTGACTTTTGGTGAAGATTCAATCATCTATAATATTATAAAAATTTTAAAAAATAAACAAAATAAATAATTCCAACTGTTAGTTAAAAAAAAAAAATTAAATAGACTCTACCTCGTTTTGTTTGGTCATATTTGAAATAGTTTGTTGCAGATCTTCTATACATTTTTCTTGAGCAATATTTTTATTTTCTAAAATAATAAAATTCTCCTCAAATGTTTTCTTAAGGTTACCAACAACTTTGTTATTCCCGAGTTTTTCATTATATAAATCTAAAACAATCTTCTCGCGATCATCTATAATTGTTTGAATTTCATCATTTAATTTATAAATTTCTTCTTCTTTTTTATTGAGAACCTCTTTATATTTTTTTATATCTGATTCGTAAATTTCAATAAGATTTTCTATTTCATTTCTTATATTTGACTCTTTATTTAATTCGAATTGATATTTTTTTATTTGTTCATTTAGATGGGAATTTTTCTTGTCAAATTCTATGTTCAAACATTTCACTAATTCAGTATTTTTCTCCACAACAGAGATAAGTAATATTTTTAATAATTCCAAACCATCAGAGTAATTTTCTTCTTTCAATTTGACACCTAAACTATTTATTTCTTGTCTGAGTTGATAATTTAATAAATCTAATTTAGAAGAATATTTACAAGTATGATCTGAGGCATCTAAGTCTTTCTTATTTTGAACCTAAAAAAAAAAAAAAAAAATTAATGGAAAGATGAAATCTATGTGTTTCTTTGATATTAATTGAAGATGATTATACTAAGTTCCTTCTTAGTTGAGCAAGTACATTGTAATAAATTGGACAAAGAACTTAATTTCCAGACCAACCACAACGATAAACAAAACTAAGCAAGGCTAATTGTTCGATTTTTTTCCTCTAATTATATTGTACATTAATACTATTTATAAAAATTATAATATAATTATAAAAATTTTGCAAATTTGTTTTTAAATTTTTTTGCCGCAATTAATTTTAGACAGAAAAAAAAAATAAGCTTATGACACTAGATTATCATAATATTAACGAAATGTTTACTTCAAAATACAAAAATTTGCATTACAAATCATATACAAAACGAGTGAAACATATGGGCTTATATAATTTTAATCTATTCAATTAGCAAAAAAAATTTTGCTGAATATAATATTAATGAAACAATAATTAGTATTTATTAACTTTATTTCCAAAAAAAAAAACAAATTGGGTTCATCTGGGTCAGCACGGATAAGTGTTAGATTTCAGGCTGAACTCAATTTTTTAGATAATAAATATTAATATCTTTTGATGAAAATAGATGTATTTGATGATAGGTTGATAGTTAAGAACTTCGCGAAAGATCAAATAAGGTGGTCCATATATTTATTATTGTTAGATTTCTCCCAACCTATTCATTAATTACTTGCTCTCAAGAATAAGCTAACCTTTAATTTAATTATTTTAAATATTTGGATTTTTCTATTAAGTTGAGAAAAATCCAAGAAATTTAATTTTGTCAAGCTTAAAATATAAAACATGATAGAATTTATAAAATTAAATAAATATTAAAGGATTTTTAATTGTTGAAAATACACTTACCTTCAGTGAAGTATGTTTATATTGGGATTCATCTTTTATATTTTCATATTGATTAGAATTTTTATCTTCATATAATTCTTGAATATTCATCGAAAGTTTTTTAATTTCCGTTTTCAATTGATTAATTTCTTCCTCTTTCTCTCCTATAATCTCAATTTTTTCTTGTTTAGTTTCAAGCACCCATTGATAATCATTTTTCAATTGATTTTTTTCATTTTCTAATATATCTATTTGTAATTTGAGATCCCCCATTAAAGAATCATCTTTTCTATTTTCTAATAATTGTAACTCATTCAAATGTTTTAAATATTCATTTTCTAAATTTTTATATTTGTTTTCATATTCCAAAGAGGTTAATTTATTCTGCTCTAAAGATTTATGAAGTTCCGATTTTAAATTACCAAGCGATTGTTGTAAATTTATTTTCTCTTTGTCCATTGTTAAAACATTCTCTTGAATTTGATTTTTTTCTTCGTTTAGTTTATTCAATTGAAAATTTATTTTCTCTATTTCTAATTTTAATAAATCCTTTTCTTTTTCAGATGAATCTAATTTTTCTTGAATTTTATTTTTCTCTTCTATTTGATGTCCTAAATTCAATTCTAGCGAGGCTATTTTTTTCTCATATTCATCAATCATGTGAAGATGTTCTTCTTGCATCAATTTCAAACTCTCATCTTTTTTTTCTACTCCTAACACCTCGAATTTTAATTCTTTTTCAGATGAATCTAATTTTTCTTGAATTTTATTTTTCTCTTCTATTTGGTGTTGTAAATTCAATTCTAGCGAGGCAATTTTTTTCTCATGTTCATCAATCATGTGAAGATGCTCTTCTTTCATCAATTTCAAACTTTCATCTTTTTTTTCTACTCCTAACAGTTCAAATTTTAATTCTTTTTCAGATGAATCTAATTTTTCTTGCATTTTATTTTTCTCTTCTATTTGATGTCCTAAATTCAATTCTAGCGATGCAATTTTTTTCTCATATTCATCAATCATGTGAAGATGCTCTTCTTTTATCAATTTCAAGCTCTCATCTCTTTTTTTAATTTCTTTTTCTAGCTCTTTTATTTGTGTTTTGTGATCTTTTTTCAATATTTCTTCCTTTTTATTTGCAATTGTTTCAATATTTCTTATTTCAGATTTATTCATAAATTCAACGTTTTCTTTTGAATGAAAATTTTGATAGTACTGAAATATTAATAGAATTTTAGCTTTAAAATTATATATATATATATCAAATATTTGATATAACAGACGTCCTGATTTATCAATTTTTTTAAAATTTTATTTGTTTTTTCTGAGTTGTATTGATAATGCCGAGTTTTTAACTTACTTTTTTGATCCAATTTTTTTAGTCTTTTTCGGCATCTTAGGCCATTTAGACTCTGCTCTTATTTATTTATATTAATAGTCAATATAAATAATAAACCACTAACCTTTGGTGGGCGAAGACAGAGCCCTGAGAGTTTTATTATAATGGGGTCTAAACCATATTTCAAATAAAAGACAAGTTCAAAATAAGAATGAGGAAAATCTGTTAATGTAAGGGTTTTTCGTCTGTTTTCATTTGAGTTCGTAGAATGGTTAAAATTATATTAATTATAAATATATAAATACCTCTAAAGTACACAATAATTCAGTTTCTCTTGTAGTAAATTTTTTTCTTAACAATTCCAGTTCCATTTTTAAATCATTATTTTCTCTTTCGAATTTCATTACTCGATTACCAGTTTCCTGAAAATAAAAAAAGAAGTAAATAAATATCTTTTTTCTTTTGACACAGATAAAAAGAAGGAAGAGCTAGCTCGGGTAACTCGGAGTCCCCAGCCACATTCTCACCAGATGGTCCTCCTGAGTTTGCTTAAAATAATAGGTCTAATCACTAAGAATGATGCTTATATACAAGAACTTTATCAAAGTATTAAGTTGGTGCAAAAATAATTGCGGAATTAGGTTAAGGTTAAATTTGCATTCGCACAATTCTAATACATGAGTTCGGACTTGGAAACCGTGCCGCGGGGGCAACTCGCAACTTCACTAAAGCATGAGGTTTTGAATGTCTTTCTGATGGTTTAAAAAATTTCGGTGAGTCTCGATCTCGAAGATAAAGGTGGATGGTTGCGGACTACTTAAGTATTTGAAGTAAATTAACGAAGTTGATAGATTCTGCCAGTCCAGGCAGACCATTCTTTGTCACGCTCTTGAGAATCGCATTACTAAGGAATGCTTTAGAGTCAAATGCTCCGGAGCTTTGACTTTAGAAAGAAGCTCCTGAATTTTTTTATTCCTGTTATTATTGTTATTCCATTAAAGGCAAATTCGGGGGCATACAATTTGAAGAAATATGAGGCGATTGACAAAGAAATGACTGCATCAGGTAGGACTGGCAGAAACGCTATAATATATACGAACGATCCCCCTAAAAAGTAATTGGACAAACTATATCTTTTGCTTCGTCTGAAAGGATAATTAGGAGAGCTGCATGAAATTCAAAATTCAATAATGTATTACCTATTATTAAATTTAGTATTTTAGGATTTCATGTAGGTTTTTTAATTATCCATTAAGACGCATATATATATAATAAGTACATTCAAGTAAAAAAGGACTATTTACAAAATAA
This sequence comes from Anisolabis maritima, assembly GCA_010014785.2. NCBI lineage: Eukaryota > Metazoa > Arthropoda > Insecta > Dermaptera > Anisolabididae > Anisolabis > Anisolabis maritima. Next base: position 22,784 of record JAAAKE020119351.1, on the reverse strand, counting down.
TTTTTTCCGCCCTTTTTAATTAATACTAACCTCAATCAATTGGTCTTTTTCTAATATCACATATTCAAGGTTTTCTTGTTTGCTTTGTCGATCGGATGATTGTTGCATTTCTAAAACCCGTTTAGGAGTGTTGAATGTCATATTCGCCCTGTAAAAAAATTTATAATTAAATCCCATTCAATTATTTTTTTTCTTTATTCGTTTTTCTTTACCTTATATTTACTAAACTGGTACCAAAAGGACGAGGAGGTGTACTTTTACGATTATTTCTTTCTTCCAAAGCTCTTAATTCAGAATCAAATTGTTCAATTGGAGTTAAGAAAGTAGTATCTATATTGAAAAAAAAAAAAATTATATCACAAATTTATGATCAGTCTATTTATACTTTTCGGGTTTCCTTTTGGAAATAAATAAATAAATAAAAAAGGCATTTTTCATTTACACTTGATGAAAATAGTAAATGGGAAATATGAGAATTATAATATTAAGAGAAGATAAATTTATTTTTTGATCCTTGATGTCGAGGAAGATAAACAACTGCGCATACCTGGTCCCCTCTGGGTCAAGCTTAGAGCAATGAAAACGTTTTAAGTTTAAAAATCTAATATGACTAAGCCCACATCACACAACTTTCTCTCTTACCTAAAGGAAAGCTGTGCGAAGTGCAGATGTCCCATCAGATTTTTTGCGTTGGGCCCATTAGATAGCCGGTCAATGAAGAGCCAATTTATTTTGTTTAATAAATGAGAATTTCATATGACTCGCACTTTATTTGTTTTCCGAAAGATGTCAGAGATCAGAATGCACAAGCGTGGTGAGCGTCATGTGCAAGCTTGTAACCTTTAAATTGACCCACACTATTTTGAAATTGAAAATAATTATATAATACATCTTAAAGAATATCTAATTTATTATATGTACATCCATTTTAATCAAAATCCTTGAAATGATTTAAGAGAAATTACAAAAACCTAAAAAAGTATAACAGTAAAGTAAAGAGGGTCCCAAACAATTTTTGGGGGATAAGCATTAATATATTTCAAAGATCATCTAATAAATAATTGATATATTAATTTTAATCAAAATTGTTAAATCAAATTTTATGATATTCAAAAAAAAAAAAAAAAAAACTATATCAGTAAAGTACTAGTATATGGTGGTCGATTTTATTCAAAAGCTTCGAGGTGCAAGCTACAAGGGTACTAAATATAAAGTTTCAGCATCGAAAGTTTTTAAGTTTTTGAGAAATCTTGTTAACACACACAAAGACCATTTTGTGAAACCCATTTTTTTACATTGAAATCTCGATATTGATTTTTTTTGCGATCGCAATACTTTCTAACTATTTATTTCGTATATAGATAACGGAGAGTAAAAAAATTACCAGATAATTTGGAGGATTCCTTTAATGTCAGAAGCGAAGTATTCAGAATTCTTGGAGAGTTGGATGTAGTCGATGAATGTGACTTATGCCAAGTCATTCTTCTATTAAAATTTAACGGCTAAAACAGATTAAAAACATTAGTATTAATATAATAAAAATATTTGTAACCAGCAAAAGACTCTAATAAGATCATGGTTTCTTAACCTGGGACCAGTGTTGACTTTTTAGGAGTCTTTCTGTGAGTTTATGAGATCTACTCACTATATTATTAATTATTAAAAATAGAGTTAAGAGAAAGTAAAAAAATAGATATTTATTTTAAAAACGCAAAAATAAACATTAATTTTTTCAACATCTAAAAGATGAGTTACCAAATTTTTTTTTAAATTTTGCTTCAATATATTGTATTAAGAAAACATACATATATAAACAGTTTGAACGACAGGCCGATTTTATTTTAGGTCTATTTCAATAATTTTTTAAATAATTTATTTAAATAATTTCTTGCCCTTTTAAAAATATTATTTTGAGAAAGGGCCCTTTGTTTTACACTCAAATATCACAGTACAAAAAAGGTTAAGAAAACGTGAATCAGGTAATGAAAAATTATTTATTTTCTTACTTACATTTGTTTTACAAGTAACCGAAGGCGCCCCTAATATTTTGTTTTTCAACAAATTAAAACGTTCAATTAAATAAGAATTGACCTGATCTTTTTCCTGAAAATTATTTTTTTATTAATAAAATATATTTTTTATTATTAAAAAATATAAATAACTTACGTTAAGTTTAGTTTGTAGACTTTCAATTTCTTGTTGGAATTTTTTCAGAAGTGCTTGCTCCGATACAATCTCATTAATCGAAGGATTGTTAAGGATTTTTTTAGCTCTTAAAGCAAATCTAAAAAAAAAAATTTCTAATTTTTAATATTAATCCATTATTTGACAAGTTTTTCTATAAATTTTTAGTTAATAAATTATTAAAGAGAAACTGAATCAATCATGTATTACTAAGAGCAGAGGAGTTCCCATTTCTCGTCCCGTTCATTATTGCGTCATCTAACCTTAAACGGAATTTATATAACTCTTCAACTCTATTTTTCTTTTTTATTTTTTGAAATTAGTGAAGTGGACACGATAGGAAAGTAGATATATCTTCCAAGGTTTCTTCAATGTCAGTAAAAAAGTAGTAGACTTTATGATTATAAAAAGACCATGTATGTGACTTAGTTAGTTTTGATATATATAATAAATCCTATAGTGGTAGGGTACTAACTACCATTAAAATTTGTCGTTTATCTATAAGGTTTGAATTGAATTATTTTTTTTAAAAAAATATAAGAATAAGACGATAAACCATTTTTTCAACATAATTTAGAACAATTTAAAGAACAGAATGAATCCTTGTCACAACTATATTATAAATATAGATATATATAAATTACAATTAAAACATATTAACAGAAGGGATGATATGAAGAAAATGTGATCGCTACCCTGTTTGTATTTTTCAATCTTATATCCCCTATGTGTGTAATAAAATCAAAAAAATATTTCACAATTTTAAAATAACTCATCCTCAGAGACAATATAATAATATACAATAAAGAGCCCATTCCTCAAAGCAAGATATAAAATCATACAGTCTCGTCCTCGTGCGCACTGTAAAAAAAATTTCTCTTACCCAAGAGTACTAACTGTTTCATCGATAGCAGTTGGAGTTATTGCACAGATAATGGCTGTTAAGGAGTTGCCTCCTAACGAATTTTGTAAAATTCTTGTCAGTTTTGAATCTCTATAACTAATATATTGTCCAGTCCTAAAAAAAATATTATTTAATTAATTAAGCTAATTTTTTTTAAGAATTTTCCAGCTCACGTTCCAAAGGTCAGTCATTAGCGACAAAAATTTATTTAGAAAGTACATGATTGTTTTGAAAATTTATTTATATTAAATGGTAGTTGTCGCTCAAGACGGAAAGTGAACCAGTGATCTTTGCTACATAATGGTACCACTACACCAAGGGATTGAGCCAGGATAATTTAAAAAAATTTCAAAATACTTACTCTTGTTGTTCACTTAATTGAGAAATAACTTTGCTTAGTATAAAGAGACTTTTGTTAATAGCGCAACCCTCTTTTAACCTATTTCCTGTATTAAAGTCCGTTTTTTCCGATCCAGCGAGATCAACAAAATTTAATTGAGACTCAACAAAATCATCATTTTCTCCTCGGCTTTCAATAGTCTAAAAAAAGGAATTTATTAATTTTAATCTAAGATTTATAAAAGAAATGGAAATAGATTTATTTTATTATTTAAAAAATAATATTCATCTATATCAAGGTGTGTCGCAAGTTACTCAGCTGTGTCGATAAAATATCAGCATTTATTTGACTAGATTAGAAATCTTTTCCTAATTAACAAAAATCCAAATCATTCTATAACTAAATCGGAAGAAGAATACAGAGAAATAAGAAATGATAGAAATTTAAGAATAGAATTTGATGAAATGATACCAGCATGGATAAAAATTTTCAAATATATCAATTACTAAAGGCCTCAAAAATTGTATTGCATTTCTCTGCATCATATTTATACTGTCATATTTATCAAAGACCAAAATTAAAAGCGTTTAAAAACGCGGGACTAGTTTCCTTATCTACAATCCGTCTTAGAATAAAAAATTATGCTTAGAATAACAAGCACAAGTACCACATTAGGATTAAAACTTTTTTATGAGTTTTTTAATAAATATGTATATTATATGTGATAAAATTTATTTCTTGACCTGAGATTTTTAAGTGTCTATTAAAGGAAGGTTGGGAAACCTTGTTCTATATGATAAAATAATATTCAAATAAAAAAAACATGTAATCACTAAAGAAAAAGAACAAATAAAAATATAATTACAATTCTAAATATAGCATGAGATCTTGAACTTTTCTCATTGGCCGCAGTCTCAGCTGTTTGTCTATTTTTATTTCCTTGAGCTAATAAATCAAAAATCTGCAAAAGAAAAAACAAATAATTATGAGTAAAACTTATCATTGAGATTTTAGACTAGGTTTCTGACTTAAAAGACCATGACGGTCATGACCAAGAGGGATATTTGGTTTTATTATAATTAAGTGTCATGTGCTTTTTTGAAAAGTCATTAAAAAAGAGATGATGAAAATTTATCGAGGAATCTGAAAGTCAACTCGCACTTTCTCACATATTTTTATTTGAGAATTTTTACAGCAATGTAATAGTTAAGAAAGAATGTGAAATTAATTATAACAGCAAAATATAAACTTGGATTACTGATAAAATAAACAACTATTAAAGATAACAAAATAATTTCAATAAGCTCTCTTATTTGATATAGTTTTTCTGATTGTAAAATTTGAAACGAGATGAAAAGGAGTCAATCAAGTAGAAATAAATAAATTTTATTTTGCTCTCAACGTTTCGAAAGCTGGACTTTTTCAGAACAGTCAAATTGCAAATGGAAATTATATATGTTGTGTAGGATAAAATTATTTTATTGTAAAAAAACAGAGATTCCATGTCATTTAAAAATAAAAAATGGTAAACATTAATTATGTCTTAAATTGTCAAGAAAATGATTATATCTTATTCAATTATATGTCATTTTCGTTTAACATTTGATTATTCTGATGAAGAGGACGAAGAGAAAAGTCGACAGTAAAATATTAATAGTTTTATTTATTTCTCCTTGGTTGACTTCATTTATGTAATTTGAATTTAAAGATAGTAGGAAATTCAATTTCATTGAATTCTAATTAAGGTAAGAAGATAAGGGACTCACAAAAAATTATATTAAAAAAAAGTATATATATATATATATATATATATATATATATATATATATGAGAATCTCTATTAATATCTCAATTGGTATAAATAGGAAAATAAAAATAAAATATGTTCCAAAAAAAAAATTTAATTCTAAAAAATTCTCATCAAACGTGATCCCAAAAAATAAAAATGCTGACTAGTAGAGTGGTATATGATGAAAATTATATTTTGAAAATGAAAAAAATGAACCAAACCTTTTGTGGACAATCAGCTACTTCTTCTTGAAGGTCAACAACAACCACATTTCCCAAATTCTCTCTGATTTTATTACATTTTTTTTTGCTTAATAAGTCAATTATAATTTCATTATAAATTTCCAAATAAGAAACCCTGAAAAAATTATATTAGAAAAAAATAATTAGCTCATATAGAAAATTTTACGTCTACTTAAAGTTTTTAATTGAACAAATATAAATAAATAAATATATATATATATTTATACCTTAATAAATATGTCCTATCATTAGAGTGAATTTTTTTAAAAACATATTTTATTGCTTTGGGAATAATTCCTTCATCTGACAGATTGCCATTCATTGTATGCGTTTTTCCTATAATTAAAATAAGAATTTGACAAATTAGAAAATGATGGAGAAGAGATTTGATAAAGAGAATTTTTCATTTAGTATATACTATATAAATGTATAAAATTATATTTTCAATATTATTGTAAATAGCACCTGTATCAAGGATAAAAAAATATGCTGAGTTTTTTTAACGATAAAATTACCTGATGAAGTCTGCCCGTAGGCAAATATCGTTCCATTATAACCTTCAATAACGGAGTCTAATATAGGTTTAGCAAGATTAGCAAAGACAGTTTCGTTAGTGTGTTTTTCATTAAATATATAATCTATAAATTATAAATTAATTAATTAAAAAAATTATTTTATGTATATATATAAAAATAAACATTTTACCAAATATATATTTATTATTGATGATTTTAGAATTATTCGGATCAATTTGGAAAATGGCATTTTTTTTAAAATCCCAATGAATTCGGAGATTTTGATCTATTTCACTTTGAATCAGAGGGCGAATCCGAACTCCAACTTTGATTTTATCCATTTTCTTTTGTTTCTCTTTAGTTAACTATTCAAATATATAACTGAATACGCTTCACAAAAGAGAAAATAAAAATAAATTTAAAAGAGACAGTCATTATGTTAAAAATACAAAAAATAAAAATAAGAAACTAGTTTAAATAATAACGGTCACCGGTAGTATATATTTTTTTGAATTGAATGGAATAAAATTGGCAACGCTATTGAGTTTATGCTGCCAACTTCACAATTAAGCGTTTTTCATTCAAATACAATTTTTTTTTTTTTTATTTTAGAAGACAATTTTACAATACAAATTGAAATCTTATAAAACATAGTTCTATAATAAATAATTATTCTAACAATACTTATTTTTAAAATAACAAAATTACTTTGCCAGGAATGCCAATATTTGTGACAACGCGGTTCTTTTAAAAAAATATTTTCATTTATTTACTTCAAAAAAATGGACTTTTTTATTTAAAAAAAAAATAATTAAGTTTTAACAAAATTTATAACAGAATTCCAATACTATTTTATTTAATTTACTATTCATATAAAAAAACTAAAAATCATATCACTACTGAGTTTTTAGGCGAAACATTAACAATCACAAACTCTTTTCATCCTATGTAGGCGTGAGGGAAAAGCTCCTCCTAATCTTATATTAATTGCAGTATAGTTACAAATATTTTGAAATAAAACAAATTATTAATCATACTAATTATATGAAAATATCATCTTTCCTATTTTATATTGCAGATGAAGATCTCGGTGCATCTTCCTAAAAGTTTCTCTTAAATTTTTCAGAAGGAAAACTCCTGGATGGCTGTTTGCTTAAGGTTCTTTCACTTAATTGGCTCTGCATTATGAACCATTAGTCTTATGTAAATAACGTATTTGGTGGACAAAAATGGATTTAAAAGAAGTTAATTTATAGACATATATATGATTTTCAAGGACTCAATAGTATATTTCAAAAAATAATTTTATACAAATTTCTTCCTAGAGAACCATATAGGAAGAATATTTCTAAAGTGTTTAATTATAAATAATTTTTTTCAATCAAATATTTTTAACAATTTCATATTTTTTGATCTTATAATTTAATAAAAATTATAAAAAAAAACTTTTAAACTATTATTATTACTTACCTGGTTTCATTTGGCATGATTTTATTTTATTTTATTTTTATTAGGATATTGAAGAAAAATAATACCAACTAACAATTTTATCCTTTTTTTTTATACTAATTTTTAGACATTCTCTATATACATTTTTAGAAAAAGTAGATATATATTATTAAAAGTCATTGACAAAGGATAATAGATACATAATCAGATAAATGAGTTGTGAACCTGAGCCATTTTTTTGTTTTATATATTTAATATTAATTTTAAAATACAGTCGAACTCGGATGAGAGACACAAAGTCCTGGGAAGTTTTTTAAATACAGAAGCAATACCTAATAAAAATTTGAAGATGGGAATATGGTTGATAAAACACTAATTAAAAAAAAATCAAACTATCTCCTTCCACTTCCTAACAAAAATTCTGGGTACATTAATGGACATAATATTGTTTGCTTAAGTGAGTATTATCTGTCCAAGCAAGAATGGCATTAGGGGCAGTATATTTGGAAGGGAATAAGGTGGCGATAGCGAATCCGTGAAAGCTAAATAGAGGAGAAAAGAGGAGAAGCTTCGACTTCCTCAGTGTCACTCTTGCATGGATGGGTAATACTAAGATTATTGGAAAAGGATGTGAATTTTTCTAAGATCCTATCTTCTCCAAGTTCGACTTGATATCAAAACAAAAATAAAAGAGCATTATCAGGGTTAAGTTGATTAAAAAATAAACAAAAAACAAAAAAAAAATTAATGTCAATTCTTCAAGCCATTCGTTTGCAAAAGCAGTTTTCTTTATCACGTCCAAAAAAAAAAGCGTTAAAAAATGGAAATAGGCCAATGTAAAATATTTTTGATGAGCAGCTATTCATGTCCGTATAACTTGCGAAAATAATTGAAGCAAGGCAGAGATTAAATTGAAATAGCTTTTTATATTAGCTTACATTTAACTACAAGCATATATATAAAGATATATAATAAAAGTTTTGAATGGACACTTTCTCAACTTTTTTTTTGCGCAATAATAATCAAAAAAAAAAAAAAAAAAAAAAAAAAAAGGAAAAAGTTTTAAAAGAGAAAAGTTAAGAAAATATGCTAATTAAATCTCTTTTAATCTTTTGTAAAGAGCTACTAGAATGGTGTTAAATTCTTTACATATCTGCATTAACATCAAGTATTAATAAAAATGAGTTAATGCTTCCTTTATGAAATGAACATTTAAAATGAAATAATATTCGGAAACATTTTGCGCTAGTTTAGAAGCAAAAACATTAGCATATGAACTGGTGGTGGTTATTATTATATATATATATATTTTTAAAGTTGCTTATTTTCAAAAACGAGCAGCAGGAATATAACACACACAAAAGGTCATGAAAAATAATGGTTTTTTTTTTTTTTTTTTTTTTTTTTTTAAGTGAGGGAAGAAAGAAGAGTGCAAGAGTAGTTGTGAAAAGAATGGAATTGAGACACGGGAAATGGTTTTTGCACAATTTATTATGGTTTTACAATTAAACACAGTGGTCGAGTCGAGTGTGCAGGGCATCTTACACATCTATTGTATATAGATATACACGCGGGCGGCGGACCCAAACGGCTCATTTTCACTTGTATAAAAAAAAGTAATAATAATGATAATGCGACATTAAAATTTAAGATACACAATAACAATATGTGGCTGTACATATGTTTTGGAGTTTTTTTTTTTTAATTTTAGAATCTATATGGCTATACTCCTCAGTCCGTCAATAAAAATTCATCTCATAGAATAATAATTATTAAAATAATAAAAACAACAAAATGTTATTAGAGAATAGATGAATATCTTACATAGTTAATAAAATTAAAAAATTTATAATAAAATAAAATTATAATAATAATAATAATAATAATAATAATAATAATAATAATAATAATAAAGATATAATAAAATAATAATAAAAATAAAAAAATTGAATTATAAAATAATAACTTTGTTCCAAGAGCAATCAACAATCGCTGCCATTAACAATGCGCATGTATATAATGTCCAAATTAAGACATTAAAAATATAAGAATAAATAATTTTTATAATTTATTCTTAAATAGGTCTGTTTCAACAATTGAACTAACCTGGCAAGACGGATACGCTGAAAGAAAAAATGATATTTCTTTTAAACTGCGCATAAGCCTATTAATTGTTGAAACGCAGAAAATAAGGTTATGTTTATTATTATAGAAATGGTTTGTTTATCTTCCTATTATATAAGTGTGTCCCAGAAAAGTAAATGATTTCTACATGATAGATGGCAACAGTTGTAAATTGTTCTCGGAACAGAGCTAATAATAATAAAATGTTGATTAATTATTTGATTAATTAATTAATAGAGCAAAGTGAGAGTTGCGTGAAAGACTGTTTGGTCCAGAATCGAACAAAGATATGTCTGAGTTTATATCTACAAGGGGGGCTCAGAATCAATACAAAAATAAGCCAATTTTTGTTTATTATTGTTGTCTTCTTTTTTTTTATAATAGTTCTTGGTCTATAAAAAATCTAAGAAATAAAATCTGCTAATGCTGGAACTCGGACGAGGGGCGCTTGCACTTTTTTTTTGGCAAGTCCGCTTGGCTCAGGCGAGAAGGAAGTCAAGACTCTCACTCACAATCCACCATCGCTAGCTCAAACTAATCTTATACTTATTTTATATTTATATTTATATATATATATATATATATATTTTTTTGTATATATATAATTAAAGATTCCAGGAATTTAACAGCAACATACAATATGAGCGGGCAAATGCTAATAGATTTTTTTTTTTTATTTTTTATTTAATGGTATTTTATTAATAATATAATATATACCACAACAGGGGCAGGATTTTTTTACTACATCCAAGAATGAAACATGCAACAATGTGTGGGTTTTAGTATAACTATAGAACTAATCCTAAATTTTATTTATCAACAGGTTGACCGCCTAACGGCAGTTCGAATAGATATACTTATATATACATATACATGTTTTTGTTGTGTGTTTATGTATGTATTAGGGGTTGGTAGCTGTCTCTCAGGTCACAGCTGCCCTCGAAGTCTGCCCCAAGCCGAGAATCTTCTCTTCTTCTAGGACTCAAAATGTCTGGGTAGAGGGGCTTGGGATTTCGGAATATTTTAAATACTTTATATTTTTTTAATTCTTTAAACATTCGTTTTTTTTTTTTTTTTTTTTTTTTTTTTTTTTTTTTTTTTTTTTTCATTTTTTTTTTGTTTTTTTTTGGTTATCGTTTGCGTTTGAGTAGTTGTTTTTTTTTTTGTTGAAAATGGATTA
>JAAAKE020119350.1:49458-60148 GCA_010014785.2 Anisolabis maritima | reverse complement strand
AAATACAATTTAATACTTTGTATTCCATCTATCTATATAGAATTGATTTGCTTCTAAAAGGAGAAAGGAATCACTCGGCCCCAATTGCTCTAGTAGTTTGAAAAGTTTGGATCAAACTCAGAAATAATACAACTTATGTTTTTAAATTAATTCTATTTTTCCAAAGGTTCGCTTTCTACTTCAGATTACTTTGACACTTTCAGGTTATGAATAGGCTAAATATAGCATTCTCAAGCACCAAAAATATATAAAATAGTACTTGATACAGTACTAAATATTATTGAGGTAGATGTTTCTACGAATTTATCTGTTTCATTTGCTAATATGTGTACAGGGCCTTCGGCCCTCTCAATATTAAATAATATTAATTCATTTAAGAGTAAGGTTAATTTGTTTTCACTCCTTATGTATTTATCTTAGTGATTGCTTTTTCTTTGATTTTGAAAAAAAATTCTCTATGTATTTTTAAAATTGAAAAATTAATCCCATATTTGAAGATCCGATAAAAAAATTCTAAAAGCGAACCTCCTCACCCCGGAAGATCAATAATAAATAAAATCTAAAATCATTTTTTAATTGTCTCTTCATCTGTACCTTAGAGAAGAAAGATAAGTAAAAATATGCGATATGTAGCCATAAATAGATACAATATAGGGTATAAAATAAATACAATTAAATATTTTGTGGTAAGGGTCTTTAAATTAAGTGACGATGAACATATTGAATCCAACTTAGTAGTATAAATGAAATGGAAAAGAAAATTTGTACCTCCCGTATTTTGTAAAAAATACAGTCACATATACAAAAAGTAATAGAAAAAGGCTTTCACTTTTTTCTCAAATGAGAAATATATCATTTAAATACATATTTATTTTTTCCAAAACATATATCTATATTTAGATTAATCGGAACAATCGATTAATGAATTACAATCGATTGCTGCGATTATTGCATTTTAAATAATCTATTATTTTTAAAGAAAAATCGGTTAACAATCGATTAATTGATTATTTTGCACAATCAATTAGAACAACTTGAAGCTATGTTAACGCCAATATAAATATTTTTAAATCATATGTTTCATAATAAACAAGATTTAGTTGCCAATTTTTTTTTATATTTTTAAATATTTGGTTCGAGCTAAAATTGGAGATTGCATTTACTCATGAGGAAGGGATTGAAATAGTGAGTGTGAAGTGTATAGAGATAAGACTATATCTCTCGGGTGCTGATATAATATTAAAAATAAAAATATGTCTATAAAAAAATCTGCTTTGACACCACAACACTTCAGATTTTCAATAATAATTGTACAATTATATAATTATTTGTAGGGGAAGCTGGGGCACAGTATAACAGTTTGAATTTTGCACACACTGGAATACAGTGACGGCATTGTATTCATTGTTATTCCTGGAAATGGTATCTGTTACTTCATGCCATTATAGTTTTACATCGCTATACGTGTTTTTATTTAAACTTTTATATATTTCTTAAACGTTATATATATTACATATATATATATTCTGGAAGGTTTCCGCGGTTGGTTGTATGTGGAATAATGTTTTCCCGGGTTGGTCCGCGTTTATTCAACAATCAACGTTTGTTGTGTTATACTATCCCCCAGTGGTGTTTGTTACACTTTGCTTCATAGCACCATTTTTCACTCACCCACTTGTATAAGATTTGATGATGACAGCCGAATGAAATAGGAAAAGCCAAGTAAAGTGAAGTTGATCTTGAAAACTTTGAGGTTCGAAAACTATAATGAATTTCTTGCAATGAATTAATTTTATTCTTGTGTATTTGACAATTAGTTTTGATATATAATTTCATTTTTAATTTTTGTGTAAAAATACATAATAAAAAAACATTGTTACACTGTTCCTCCGGCTGGTGTATCATCATCTTAATTATATTTAATTATTAAATATATCAGTAATGTTTTTCAAAGTTTGTAAGTATTGTCAAATGATTTAAGAAAATATCTATACCCAAATGAATTACATATGATTAAAATTTTGGCAAAAATAGTTATAAAATTTTTTTGTTACACTGTGCTCCAGATTCTCCTACATATTGTTATTTTCCAAAATGATTTATTTTCAATGTCAAGTAGATAGTAGTAAGGATGGATTTGTTTATATATCTGTCGCCAGAAGATTGAACGAAAAAGTGCACGTTTATAATAAACAAAAGTCTTGAGGCCAATGGAACTTGATCTGAGCGTCCTAAGCATATTTCTAAACGAATCTATAATTAAATAAAAAATTTGGAGTGCGAGGGTTTGGAACTCAGGCTTGCTACAATAAAATTTTAATAGCCCGATGTCTTAACTACTATTGCCACCAAATTTATTAATAGAAATAGTCTATTTAGAGAACTTAATGATGACGCCTCGAAAGACTAACTTTTAGAAATTGCTCTAAATTACGGCCCATTCACACTTTTAATAACCTAAACACCTTTGCTGCATTAATATATATATATATATATATATATATATATATATATACATTATTGTATCTATATATAAAAAAATCTTTTTTTAACCAACTTTGAAAACAACTTTCAAATTAGACTGAAGATAACCAGTAAACCTTTCAATTTTAAGTCTTAACTTAAGCTATTTTTAAAAACCCACGTTTTATTTTACAGTACTTTTAATACAAACCCGGGTAACCAAATATCTCAGTTAATATTCAGGCCAATTTTTCGTATGAAATCCTATGTAATTAATGTAAACTTGACTATTTAATATATAAATATTCCCCGGGGTATTTTAGTGTATAGGCTACATGCAGTAAATTGAAGTCTTTTTACCTTCATAAATAATGGGCTCCTTTTCTCGAAAATAGGTGAGAGCTGGGAAATTCTTGATGCCGTAATGCTTGGCGAGTCTTTTATCGTTGATCTTAACAAAATCCACTCCAAAGGTGTCCGTGTCATCATCGATCTTCTCAAGTTCCGCGAGAACTTTATCACAAGTAATGCAACTTCGAGCATCTGTAAAGGACCATAAAGTAATAAACACAATTAGTATCATTCAATATTATTTCAAATAATTGCTTGGGTGGAGTTAGGGGAAGAAAATTATTTAATTATTTTTTTGTAATAAATTAATAGTAGATCAAAACATTTTTTACCTAAATATTAAATAAACGTCGATTTAATGTTTTGATAATTTTGTAATTAAATAAATAGGACGTAAATTAAAGCACGTCACAGAATTTCCTCTTAACTCATATTTTATTTAAAAGATTAATTAAAATAATAAAATTAAAAATAAAAGTTTTCGTAGATTTTCGAACTAGCGCCATCTTCAAGCCTATGGTTTTCATAAATTTGTTTATTTTTATTTGCTAGAACGTATGTAACACAAATGACCAATTCATTAATAGATTTTTCGATTAATTAATTAGAATAATTAGATTAATTGCTCTAGACGAACTCGAGATAAATTCTTAATGAATTACCTTTATTTGTGTTAGATACCTTCTGACAAACAAAAACGAAAGAATTTATGCAACCCATGGTATTTCTCGTTATTCTATAGTTAATTAAGTGGTTTTGAGGTGGAAAATAATTAATTCATCTTAAAATTTATTTAATACATAATAAATAAATAGCGAATTTATTCAGAATTGTTGGAAAAAATAACAAAAAAATAAATCATTAAAGTAGAACTCAAACTATTTTGAGAGGGATAAATCTTAAGGATAATCTACATATGGATTTTAATCACAATCGTTAGAGCCGTTTTGTGAAAATAAAACATAAAAAAGTATATCAGTAAAATACGGTTAGCCAATTTTATTGGAAACCTTGCTGTGACGATATCTACTTTAAATATTAAATTTAAGTAAATGTTTTCGATTTTGAGATACACACTCACACACACACACATATATATATGTGTGTGGAATAATGTTTTCACGGGTTGGTCTGCGTTGATTGAGATTAATTCGACGTTTCGGCTCTCCTTTTGGAGCATTTTCAAGAGTTCAGCTTAACTTTATCTCAGAGGGAAATCCAAACCACCACCACATCCACATCCACCGATCAAATTTGGGGCCAACAAGATTGCGACCCTGAAAACAAACCTCTCTACCATCTCTACCATCACTTCCTAACCCAACATTCTTAAAAATGGCTCCAAAAGGAGAGCCGAAACGTCGAGTTAATCTCAACAATCAACGCGGACCAACCCGTGAAAACATTATTCTACATATATCCAACTGCGGAAACATTCCTGAACATATATATAGATAATCCAAATAAGTATATATATATATATATATATACCATTATTCAGTGGCGGGGGAGGGGGAGTGACCGAAATTTGTGGTGTAGGATAAGATAATCACCCAGGGTATACAAATAATACAAATTTTGTGATTTTATTATTACTATTTATAGTATATAAAAAAAACCCTAAATAATCTAAGACTTCTTTTGATTTTCTAGATTAATTTCATATATTATAAATAAAAAAAATTCGTATGTTCATGTGTCGCCTCCCCCTCCCATGAACATAAGAAAAAAAATAGAGTGCCTCTCTTGGGATCACCACTGCCATTATTTTTTTATTTAATTTCCCTTTAAATTTTAAATCGTTACAAACATATACCAGAATGGTGGTTAGGGGGTCAAAAAATGGTTCAAATAAAAATTGTTCACAATGATTTTAGAAAGCAATTTACATATGTATACTATATGAGTAAAGAGTATATTTAAAAAAAAAAAAACATTAAAAATTTGATAAACCCCCTTAAAGTGGAATTTTGACCAATCAGAAAAACTGATTTTTCTATAGAAATACCCTTGTACATAAGATGAAGAACATGTCAAAATTTCAGATTTCTATCTCATCGGCATGTACCTCAACTCAATTCGCCATTATCAAAAATATAACAACCTATCTAGCAAATTATCTATGTAGATGATAAAATTATTATAAATAAAAGATATTTTTTGGCATTATTCATGTTTTATTTTAGTAATTAATAATACAAAAAATCATATTAATATACAATATTTTTCTCTCGTAAGTGTTTACTTGTCAATTGAATGCATCTATCTGATAATAACTGGAGAAATGTATTATTGTATATTAATATTTTTTGTATTATTAATTACTAAAATAAACCACATGTAATGCCAATAAATGTCTTTTATTTATAATTACAATAATCATGAAAGTCAAAAAAAAGCCTAATAATAAAAATATGATTGTATGCATAAATAGATTCAAAATATAATTAAATTGAAGCAAGTTTTGTGACTAACCCTCAATTAGCTTAGTTTATTGGTTGCCTATTATCAAGGCAGAGCTCTAGACCAGCCTTACTCAACCTTTCTTTCTCTAGGGCCATATTCATTAGTTTAATTACTTAGTTTGTCAAGTAGTGCGCAATTTGTTTGCAATAACTTCGTAATTGGCGTTTGAATTTTACTTTGAGCGAAATTTGAAAATTGAATTCAAAATATCTCATTAGTAGTTTTAAAAATATTTTATTTATCAGTCAATAAAATAAGGAAAATTCTTTCATTTTTTTTTTTTTTTTGTAAATAAAGGGGTTGCTGTAACATTAGTTTTCTTGGATTTTCACAAAATTGTTTTTCAAGTGTAAAATTCAATCAAGATAAATTTTATTTTATAGAAAATTTTTTCCAATTTTTTTTTGTTTGAAATTAATTTAAAATTAAAAAAAAATTAATTTCATGACCCTGCACTCCGAACCGGATATATAAGCCATATCCATATTCATTCAATAGTGGAAAAGCGGCACCGATCCTTCCAAAAACATTAACATTATCCTTCTCCACTCTAGAATAAAAAGGGGGCATTAAAATAATAGGCCTATATCAAAATATTTTCTCATTAATTAATTAAATGGACACTATTAAAATACTCCCAGTCAGATATACTGATATTTAGTAAGATATTAATATACGTCAATTATATTATATTATAATAATTGAAGGCCTGACCACCAGATGGCTGTAGATTTCAAGTGATATTGAAAGGTCAAAAGATAAACCTCTATGTAAATACAAAATAAAATCTCAAATTTGTTAAAACATTTCGGCTTTAATGAAATAAGGCCATCATCAGTCAAATATGGAAGTTTTTATTTACATAGAGAATTAATAATTGAAGGTTTAATGAAAAATTTAGAATTAATTATAACCAAAATTAATCACTCGGAATAATAATATATACAAAAAATGAAATAGATGTATTTGAGTTAAGTTATGGCTGTATTTGAGATAGAAGACGAAGGGAAACAAGTGCAGCCAGGAGCAAACATCTCAACAGAGTTTTTTACACTTGCAAAATTGAATGCTTTTATTTAAAATATTCAAATATTTTTTATATAACACAATGACACCGGTATGTATTTTTTAACAATTTCTAGTCTTGAGTATGGGCTTAACTTGCGCCTGTAACGTCTTCCAGAAATATAATTGTTTTATTTTTCTGCTGGCTGCACCATCTTTTATTTCATCTTCTAGATCTATTTGATTTGTAACATATGATAATCAAGGGGATGTTGACCTAATTTCATTTAAAGTAAAAAATTATTTAATAATATCTGGATCCAGAAATTCAGAAACCAACTATCTGAAGAGAAAATTGAGAATATTTTGACAAATATCTCTCGAGATGAAAAAATTATTCTTATTGGTGGTTTCAATTTTAGTAATTACATGGGGGAAAACAATAACAAATTATTTAATTTAAAGGGCTCATAACAGGAAAATGATTCCACACAATTTAAAAAAAAAATAGAAGGTTTTACGAGATCTATTCGATTCATATGAAATAAATAAATAAAATTTGAAGCCATATTTTATTAAAAATAAAAATAGTTGCTGGCATGTATATATAAAATATATTCCTTCAAAAGAACATTTATTTTTAATAATGTAATAGTAGATTTTTCTTGTAATTATAAAAATAAATTTTAACCTAATAAGCATCTAAGCAAAAAAATAACATATGGAACTAGTCTTTACTTTCTATTAAATACATTTTAAGGTGGTTCGAAAATTTTTCTTTTTTTGATAAAAAGTTCTCTCATAGGTACTTTTAAAATATTGTTAAAATACTGGATGAAAGTCGCTATAATTTCGATCAATTGTTACTTAGAAAATAATACAATTCATTTTTTCCCCATTTAGGATTGCCTTCGAGCAACTTCATTACTTAGAAGAGAGACCTTTTTTATTTTATATCAATGCGTATTCAGGTGAGACAAAAAAGAAAAAAGAGAAAATTGCAAATAATCACGACAAAAATTATAATAGAGAAAAAGGTGAAAAGTCCCAAAAAAAAAGTTAAATAACAATTTCGAACAAGAAAAGTTCTGGACCACCTGAAACAAAAATCATGCGACAATCTGTCATATATGATATAAGAGTGAGAAGTCCAGGCAAACATTCGTGAGTCTTCGTTTTGGAAATAACGAACATTTAAGAGGTAATATTTCCATTTTATCAAAATATAATGAAGCTTCTATGTTTGGATCAGATCTATCATTTCTCAAAAAGTTACGTTTGTCAGAAACACAAGAGAGACATCATCCCTATGTCGTTGAACTTGTTTAGAACAATTCCAGTCCTGATGATCTTCCGCGAATGGAACATTATTTTCCCCATCATCAATCTTTTAGATCTTTATGCATCCATTTCCAAAAAAAAAATATTTTTGAAAGTTCAGAAGAATAATAATAAAGAATCCTCTTTTTCTAATTTGCTAAAATAATATAATAAGAAATGAATATTTTTTGTATAGATAAATTAACAATATAAGTTTGCCTGTTTTTCTTGCTGATCCCCAAAATTCAAGATCACTGAAGGGAACTGAACCTTAATCAAAACTAATTAACTAATAGATTCAACTTTTTTTGCTATTTAATTAAAACAAATTTTTTTTTACTCTAAATAAAAGTGACTTGCCTTAGTGTCCATAGAGTGAATTTTGAAGAGTTCTCTTCCAACCTCAATTTATACTGATTTTAAGGATCTCTACCTCTGAGCAAAACACTCCTTATTGTCCTCTAAGAATCACCACAATTCTCGGTTTCCATTCGTGACGGCTTTTGAAATTCGTTCAACCATCTATAGATTGAGCTGATCTTATGCTTCACATTTACTAAAATTTCACAAATTTTGCTTTTGAGGGTTCCTGTGAAGTGCTTGTGTTTCTGACATGAATAAATTTATCCCAGTTTCCTAAAAAGTTATTTTGAAGCCATATTAATAACAATATAATTCGTTCCGTATGTTATTTTTTTTTTCTTACATATTAGAATAAATTTCATAATAGAATTACAAGAAAAATCGACTATTACTATCATTAGAAATAAATAATTAATGTTCTTAAGGTTAAAATTGTTTATTGTATAGCAGATATAGTGTGTCTTGGTCGTGGGGAACCTTTTTTGATTTAAAATTTTCAAAACTAGTGGAAAGGCCTCTACAGTCTTTTGAACCATTACTTACGAAGTAAAAGATACTAATATTTCTTAGCATCACATATAACAAATATCTTTCTGAACAACTGAAAAAAATCACACTCTAAGTCAGAGTGAGCCAGAAATGAGAGAACATGCGATCTTTTAAGATTTTCAGTGCGGCCTTATCTTTATACTATAATTCTTTTTTCTGTTTAAATTTTGAAATTTTAATTTTAAAATTAAATTTACAAATTCAAATAAAAATAATTGCTATAAATTTTCACTTCTATAACAATTTGTAAAGATATTTAGAGTTTTAAAATTATATTTTTCTTAATTTTGCGTTGGTATAAAATGATTTCATTTAAAATCCACACCTGGTATAATTCAAGACAAGAACGATAAGAGAAATATTTTTAGACTAAAAACATTTATTTTTAACAATACTAATAGTAGTATTTTTCTTGTAATTATATAAAGAAATTTTAATCTAATATGTAAGCAAAAAATTACATATGGAATGACTATTTTCTGTTAAATACATATACCATTTGAAAATTTTTTAAATAATAATAGTATTTTTTATTATTTCGAAATTTCCCACAGAATAATTCAAAAGTCACAAGAAACAATCTCAACAAACGATTATGAGTTAGTAATATTAGGTGAATTAGGAAATTACAGACATATACTCACATTGACATGATTCCAAAAACTACTTAAATAGACTAAGTAAGGGATCGCAAAACTCATTTCGATATTAATAATTTTCTTTCATTTTTTTTTCTTTTTGTGATCACATTAACTTTGCCGATCAGCCGAAGGCTAGTTAAGTAAAGTTAAAAAATAAAAATAAAAAAATATATGTTGTTTAAGACAAACAAACTATTCACCTTCAACACAATTTTTCGAAAAATTCTGGGAATTAAATAAAATAAATAATTGTGTTTAAAGTGAAATGCTGTCCTACACTACGAGACATCTTCAATTATATAATGTTGCGGAAGCTCTCCTCTAGTGACTTGTACAGACAGACCATTTTGCGGAATCATTTTTTGGGCTCATAATGTGTATTTCCGTTGAAATTTCAACAACAAATCCTTTTTACAATAACAATACTTCCCATACTAGTTAATAGTTTTCATATATACTTTCATGTATACTTCTTTCTTTGCCTTATCCCTCAATTTGGGATTGATATTAAACCTTCTAAATTAAATTAATATTGAATAAAATCGTCAAAAAATTATTGGTCTTTCCTTCAATATTTTTTTACGATTTTCTCATAAACGCCTTTGTTTAAAATTTCCATATCCTTCTTCATTTACTTGAACACTTTTAATGTAAAACAAATTAATATTGCCTACAACTATAAGCGACCTGAACTATAATAAAGATTAAATAAAGAAAAAGCTGCTAATAATTATTTATTTATTTAAATAAAATAATTTTTTTTCTCTAACCAATTCCTTCGTTCTATTAAGTAGACATTTATTTTTCTTCAATATTTTCTTTTTTTGTTAATATAATATTAACAATGAAAAAGATTTAATAGATTTAAAATATGACAAATACCTAAAATTAATAAGTCTCCAAAAGATTAAATAAATGTCTCATTTAATGTTCCGCCCAAGTGGCGTTTGGCGACGACAGATTTGGGACTGTCTCTTGCATGAAATGCATGTTTAAACTCGTCATTTGCCACGTGTCAGAGAGACACGTGGGAATCTCGAACGGTGGGTGGGAGCTTCAATCTGTTCGAACTGTACATGTGCTCAGAGATTTCTACAGATTCTTACAGATCGTGAGAATAGGAAAGGAGGGTGACTCAATTATTAAATGCAAGTTGTTATGTTGTGGAGTTGCCAAATGCCAATAGGCCTAAATGTGACGTGCCGGAGGTGCGCGCGTCGGCTACATCGCCATCTTGAAATCTCGCCCGAGTAACCTTTTTAGGCGATGGCCACACCTAGAATAGCTCTGCTGCGTCACGTTTCATGTTTTTCCCAATACAATTGAACCTGGGAAATAAGATTCTACAGAGTTCCTGGCCCTAGTTTTCCTAAGCTCATCATATGAACGACGATATCACCCTGGAGAATAAAAAAAAACCAAAGCCACCCCCGGCCCACAAACATGTTTATCCGGGGGGGGGGGGGGGGGGGGGGGGGGAGGGGAGGAAGAAGGGGGGGGGGGGGGGGGGTGTGGTGAGAATAGTGGTTATA
>JAAAKE020119350.1:21156-49448 GCA_010014785.2 Anisolabis maritima | reverse complement strand
GGGGGAAGAGAGAGAGAGAGAGAGAGAGAGAGACGTGCCTGGTTGTTCTGGTAATTATGGTTCCTATGATGTGTGAATGGACGCAGACCACGTGCGCTGTGCCTCACTCGCACCTGAGGATATGCACAAGGACGAGGACGTGGAAGAGGAAGCGAATCGATTAGCCGTTTAACTTGTTTCATAACATGGCCACAGTTCATGTTTTCAAGAAGAGCATATGCCTTGACGGCCAGTTGGGGTTCTTGCCAAAATAACTCGTGCAGGCTAAATGCGGTCAGGGCTCTCTGTTAATATTGTTCGCGGCGTGAGCGGATCGGGCTCCCGGGATCCCAGCGAACCGGCAGGTTCACCCCCGCAAGACGGCGACCGTCGCCCTCCGCGACCCGCGACAAGGACGAAAACTCAGCCCCGAAATAGATAATAGGAACATTAAGGCACAGTCAAACAGTAGAATGCTTCTTGTCTAAACACCATGACTTATAAATTCATTTTTGTTAGTTAACGAACACAGGTTGAGGAGTAAATGCAAACGGTTCGAGTTTTCTAGAGAGGCACTTACACCAGAACACAGCCACAAAATCCTTTTCGTTTAAAACACGTTCCAGTTGTTTAGCAGTGACTTCCTCGATGATAGATTCAGCCTCTTTGTGGCCCTGCTTGGCCAGCACAGCAGCAGTGACACACACCAGGAACACGACCGCGATATGCCAGCAGCCATTCCCCCGCGGAGCAAGCATGCTTTGCCGCTCGTGGCCGCGCACGCACTCAACACCTAAACCAGGAGAACCCCATAGGCTGTTCTTTCCCCGCCGACAACGACGAAGACGAAGACGAGGATGAAGAAGATGACGACGATTAACCTCCCCTCTCTTCTTTTAAGCTGAAACCTCCTCCTAAACTTGAAATTTTGCCATCGGGACTCCGACAACTCAACATTCAACCTACATTAACTTCAAACATATAATGTATATCTAAATTATTTCCAATAATTTTTAAATATCTTTACATCTATATAAAGCTGGAATTCTCAAAATGCAGTCTATGAACCATATATGGGCCCAAAAATTCGGATCTCGAAAGATGGGAAATTTCCTCCTCCACGCATTGGCATATCCAGACTTAATGTATGGGAGGGGGGAAATAATGAATGTTACTATCGGTATCGAAAATGCTGGGATCGAGAGGGGAAAGAGGTAAATTTCAGTCACTATCCAAATTGTTCTCTGGATCCGCCTCTATATATAAAATGGAAGAGAAAATATTTGTCTCAGTCGCTCAATCAATGTTATTCATGTAAAAATCGATTACAAATTTTTGACAATTTCTAAAATTTTCATATCCTGGTGAAATTTTATATATATATATATAGTCATCTCCTTTGAATGATATATTACTCGCACATATATATATATATATATATATCGAGAATATTATTAAAGATATATAAAGATATAAAAATATTTCATTATGAGATTAACATTTTAAAAGCCCTGTCCCTGGGTGCAGAGCTAGAGGTTCATGTGCCAAAGGTTAATGGTTTGCTTCCCGTCCTGAGC
Source organism: Anisolabis maritima (assembly GCA_010014785.2). Taxonomy (NCBI): domain Eukaryota; kingdom Metazoa; phylum Arthropoda; class Insecta; order Dermaptera; family Anisolabididae; genus Anisolabis; species Anisolabis maritima. The sequence goes on along the minus strand of JAAAKE020119350.1, from coordinate 47,892 downwards.
GACAAAAATTTATATATATTATATTAGCCTCCATTTAGTATAAATAAATATGGGCGGAGTCAAAATAGCTTCAGATGGCTAATCTGTATTTGAAGAGCTTAACATTAAAATTGTTATATTTCTTATAATAGTTATCCAACTTCTGTTCATGCCTTTTTCACTATAATCGAAGTCGGTATATTAAAATATAGATGCGATCGATAGTAGAAGCCGGCTCGTTGCATAGCCTGATGCTTGATGGGGAGAGAGGAGAATGAGAGGCATCGAGAAAACAATAAATGCTAATCTTAGCTCGATTAACTCGTGGTCACCATTTACCTACTCATCAGATATGAGCCCCTGAGTTTAATAATAGTTATCTAACATGGCTCAAATTTTATATACTTCTATTACATATAGATACATAGTAAATAATGAAATTTTAGCTCAAGCTCACTATTTGGTGAAACTGATAATATGGATATAACTTTTGTTAAAATGGCCGATCCTCGATATGCAAGAAAATGGGGAGTGACAAGATTACCTGCCGTAATCTATTTTAGGAAAAGATTTCCAATTATTTATAGAGGTATTTGGTATAAAATGAGGAATAGAGCATAGGTAGGGGTCAGTGGTTCGCTTCCAGTTCTGACACATTTGTAGGTTTAATAAAAGCAAATGATCTGACACATTTGCTTTTATTAAACCTACAAATGTGTCAGCTCATTTTGCCCCACCCTGTACTTGCGGCATGTATAAAGCGTCAAATGCCTTATAATCGTACATAGAAATGTATAAATAGCCTCATCCCTTGATATATTGTCACTATTACTACTACTACTACTGTCACTTCTATTGAAGCCAAGTCTCAACTCCTGTTGATAATCGGTGTATAAGGAGAGCCGAAACAGCGGGTCATTACAAGGAAAACGCACCTTAATCCATGAAATTCCAATTTTACATATTTGTAAATATATATATATATAATTTGTAGCACGGAAAGTAAAAATAAATATTTTAACCCATTTTAAGTTGAATATTGGACGGATTTTTATGGGGTTTTTTTCCAATGTATACAGAATTTTCCGGTAGTGGTTTTAGGCTATGTTTAATTCAGATTATAGGTCGAGAGCTCCCTTTTTAGGACAAAAAATTATTTAATTCCGGATATTCATAGGATTTTTTTTCATTATGTAGAGCAGGGTGGAAGTTATAAATAATTCAGATTAGGAGGTGGAAACTTCTTTTTAGGGGGGAGAAAGCTTAACTTAGTTTGGAACGCGTAAACTTGGGAATCTGTCGAATGATTTTTTTTAATATAGAGAATCTTCCCAGACTCGTTAAAGAATACACTTGATATTGATTAGAGGACTGTAACTAAAACTGTTGAAATCGGCCATTATCTGGGCGGAGGGAGGGCACTAGACCCCATCTATTATTGGTATTATATTATAGCATTAGCTAAGATAAGAGCCAGAAATCTGATACGGGGTGTATATAGATAATCAAACGAAGATTTTTAGTTTAGAGCTACTTCCAGTTTATTTACATAACTTGCATTTTGGTTAAATATGTAAAGTTAATGTAATCGCAAAAAAATCGAATTTAATTTATGCTACCAAAATATGTTTTAAGGTCCTCTGAATCCTATATAAAAAACGTTGGCCCTTTGTCAAACTCAAACTGGAGGGGGACAAATAATTTGAATTCAAAATATCACCAAAACTTCATAAAAAGTACTTCTTAAAATTGGAAAATCGTTAAATCTCGTCTTATCCTGCATCATGAACTAAATATAAATTCAAAAATACAAGATTCTACGTTATGCGGTCAGAACAGTAGCTTGATCGTCTATTATTATTTACGATTTTACATATTAAGATATATAGTATATATAGTAAGGGTCCTATGTCAGTTTAGTAATCGGGAGATAATTACTTTATATACCTGGATGACTTGGAAAGTGATATAGTTGTTCAAAAGTATTGCATTTCTGCAATAATTCAATAGAAATACACGTTTTAAAGTTACCTGAATAAAAAAATATGGGTCTCGCAAAATATCATGTGTGTGAGAACAAAAATGAAAAAACGTTAAAGGTTCAAATTTGATATTTAAGCTAGGTACCAATGTCGCATGAAATATAAAATAAAAACCAAATAAATTAACCTGAACTTTACTTGAAGGATTTTGTGTAGGGTGACTTTCGCTATTATTAACACTGCTGTTAGTTTACTGGAATTTTTTTCTTTATGTTTAACTTTAACAAGCAACTTATCCACTTGCTTTGGTCTCCTTTTGAGGATTTTGAGGAAATGTGACATTGGATTGTTAAATAGATTCATAGCTTCCAGTGCTTCAGGTTCTCTTCTAAAAATTTGCACATCACATTTTACACATCTATCTAGGCTCTGGGACCTAGTACAATCAGTAGCCATCGTCAACCATTGGCTTAGTTAGTCATGGGACGAGCGGTAGACAAAGCGTACTCGTATTGTAAAACACTCGTAATCTGAGGGTTTATACTCTTTTAAAAAATTGCGATCTCAGCTCTCTAATTCATTTTGTAAATTTTGAAAAAATTCTAATTGTGAAAGCATCTAAAGAGAGGGATAAAAATATAAATATATATATAATTAAGTCATCTCCTTTGAATGATATATTACTCGCACACAAAATTTGAAAACCCCTCTTTCTAGTTTTCTTAAATATATTTGCTCTGACAGAGGATAGAGGAGAGTGTTCACGCGTCAACCCAAGTGGATAAATAAAATAAACGATGATTAAAAAACACTTACCTGAGCTTAGTGTCTCTTACAAATAGATCTTTCTGTTCTCCCTAATAGTAATTAAATTTTAAATATTTAGTACATATTTAATTATTCAAAGTCTTTATTATTACAGATATATTTCCATTATTTTTTTTAAATATATTTAATTATTTTACTTCATGATTCTTCTCTTTTGTAAACTTTTTATTAATTATAATTACAATTTATTTTATACTACAAAAACCAGAGTTTTTAATTCTCTTAATTGGCGATATTTATATTCCCAAAACTTTTTTATCATATATATATTTGGCTTTAACAGAATCAGGGTAATTGGTAATGTGGTAATTATATATACAGATATTAGTTGTGTGAGAACAAGTTGCTCTCTGGAATTTGATGTAAGAAGGCATTTGTAGCAAACAAAAGAAAAGCGACGTTTCAGATAAAATTTAATCGTCCATTCTCATTCATTTATTGGCTTATGCATTCCAAAATTGCCTTGAGAATTTTTAATGATATACAACAATGTATATATATATATATACATGGTATTTGAAGTGAATTGATTCTCACGCTGAAGTATACACTTACTGTAAAGCCAGCTAAGTGACCCAAGATGAACGATTAAAGTTTGTGATCGATGTAGGTGGCTGTAATTCTGATTAAGGGTGTTAGCAGCCAAAAAATATTAACCCTCAGATGCTTAATGAATATTGAGACATTTTGGGTCAAATTTATTGTCCCATTATCAGTCGTGGATTCATTATAGTGCCCAGAGTTGTTATTGAAAGGGCACAATTTTGTAGTATTGTCAATATATGTAAACAATGGCGACACATATTTCCATTGACTTATTTTGTGAGAATGATCCATCCATCCCTCCCTTTCAATAACAACTGGGCACTATAATGAATCCACGACTGATAATAGGAACCCTCAATATTCATTAAGCACCCGGAGGCTTTATATTTTTTGGCTACTCCTGCCTTGTATCCTTCTTGATTAAAGTTTGTCTGAAACGTCTTCTTTTCAGGTTTCGCATCCAAAAGCTCTTATTTCTGCTTCTTCCTTACATATATTTAAAAAATTCAAATTATAATAATAATGAAAATAATTACTCTGGAAACTTTTTTCTTTATTAGAACTTTTGATTAAATCTTAAATACAAACACGGTTTAGTGTGCACAAGTATATATATCATAGGTATATCATAGATAAGTGATTTGCAGAGGCAGCTATAAGTTAGATAAAATAAAAATTAACTAGGTAATAGATGTAGTATAAAGTAATCAGCCTTTCGCTACTTTTTCAACTTGTCTTTTTTAGTTCTCTCAATTTAGGCAAAGCCGAAACCTTCAGAACATTCATGAATTGCTTTTAGCAAGTTAGTCCGAAGCTTATCATAGGTTTCGTAGACTGGTAGATCAAGTTGATTAAAACTAGAATATAAAAAATATATACTATTATTTTTTCTCATTTCAAATAAAATTAAAAGATAAAAATATGAGTAATTACCAAGTATGTGCCGAAGGAAGTCTGTCAGTAGAACGATCATCTCTATGAATTTGGAATTTTTGGACTCCATTCATGCCTTCAAGGGCCCCAAAACCTTGAAGAGGTACTTTAGATGTTCCTGTTACAAATTGTAAGAATTTGGCTCGTTCAGCTTGATTAAATGATCGTAATGCTCTCCAAAACCATTGGATCTAAAAAAATGGATTAAATTAATTTAAAAACAATAATCAGCCAATCGGTGTTGTTGTTTGAGGTGTTTTTTAAGTTTTTAGCAATTTTCTCCAAAACAATCCTTACGATTTTTTTAAAATTTAAATATAATATTATAATATATCTTAAATTAGTTGAGCTTAGAATGTTATTGGGTATCCACTCCAAATTAATGTGAGACCTACTCTTAGCTAAGAGTTAAGTCAAGCTGTAGAGCGTTCACATGTCTAATAAGTACTAGTGTTTTCTAACTAGAACCATACGCTTTTCATTATAGGTATTTAATTAATAAATTTATCTCTTCATACTGTCTCATCCTTCCCCAAAGGGTATCTCAAAGTGCGCCCCACCCCCACCCCCCCAAAAAAAAAAAATTTTTTTATAAATGAAGCATAATTTGTATAAATTTTATATGAATTACATGATAAAATGATCCTAGGTATAATTGCAGAGCCATTTAAATTTTTATGTCTCAAAATAGCCCATTTTTATCTATATATAATAATCATCAAAGAGAAAAAATATGATGCTCTTATTATTAACGCTAGAAATTTATAAATTGGAGATTAAGTTCACAAATTTCTCACCTGAAGAGATGAAGGCTGATACTTATGATATTCAGTATTGGCTTTAAGATCTTCAATATCAACATTCGGTAGACCAGATATCAATAATTCAAGTTCTTGCTCATTGAAAATCGATATTAATCTCTTAGGAATAATATCATAAAAACCTTCTAGGAAGGCATTGATTCTAAAAAAAAAATAAAAATAAAATAGTTCTATATTTAAATCAATATGATTATATTATATAGGGTGGAGTGAAAATTTAAAATGTCTGAATATGGAAAAGTCTTTACAGGGTATGAAATTTCATCCATAATAGATTAGATCTTTGGTTGCCCAAATGATCTTAGTTTTGAACATGAGAGATATTACAGACAAATTGGAAAGCAATTCGAAACTTTTGAAAAGCTCTTTGTAATAATAAAACAGACCGGGTAATAAGTTGATTGAACAAAAGAGAGAAGTTGTTGTTAATATTTTGGGATCTCAAAAGAATAAGCGAAAGGATCCAGCCCCTCTATTGAAAATAACCTTTGCAAAAATTATTGGATGAATTTAGTACAGATTAATAGTATTTCGTCAAGTAATTAAATATTTCCTTCGATTGAAAATTGTTTACCATTTAAAATTTGAAACAAAAAAGTATTCTGCAGATGCCCTGAATGCTTAAGCACATTTTACTTTTTCAATTATTTATATCAAGAGAATGCTAAATATCAAATTTTATTAAAATTACCTGAAAAAAAATTGTTTCTTGTCCCTTTAAAAATGACTAAATTCCAAAATCAGTTACTTTCTGATTTCTCTTAATATCTTGTAATATTCCTGTTCAAAAATTTAAGGCCATAGATCTAATCCAATATAGCTATTTCGCACCCAGATAAGACTTAACTAAATGGAACGTTTTCATTATCAAGTATTTTAAAATTCTAAAAAAGTTCTTTTCTATTCATATTATTATAGACAATTACTTGAGACTTTGCCAATTGATTGAAGGGCTCAAATAAAAAATATGAAATATTTGTTGTAAAGTACTTCTTTTTTTGAAATACCTATCAAAGTTGGAATTTTATTAATTTTTTTGCGATATTTGCCACAAAGAGATATTAAAATTTTTGGGAGATCACAAAACTTCCTTTATGCGTCATAAAATAAATTCGACAAACGCTATATTTTAATTAATTTAAAGAGATTATATAAAATCCAAAACTAATATATTTAATACTAAGTAAAACAAATTATGAAGCCCGTGTCCATTAGAGCAGATATAGAGTTTATATATAGCTTCTCATTCTGACCGATAAAATACAACAGACATAAAATTTGCTAATTTTCGTTTTCATATACATCTCTTTATTATTATTATGAGATTAATATTAATTAATAATAATTAATTAGTATATAATTCAGATATTGGTAAATGCACGCCACTTGTTCATGAAATTTTAAAACCAATAAAGCTTCTAAGCGAAATATATACTATAAAGTCTATCGAGTTTCATTTTAATATTTCTTTCTAAATAGAAAATATTGTGAAAGAATAAACTTTGATCGTTGTATTATATCTCAAAAACGAAGGCTTTTTCGGCATTTGTATAAAATACAATATGAATATTTAATAGAAATAAATCATAGTTAATAGGAAAAAAAAAAATCAAATTAATTTAAGATTTTCTATCAGTTGGCAAATTCCTGCTATCCAAGTAGTGGTGATGACCATATATACATGAATATTTGAGATAAACTTACTGTTGACGGATTGCCCCTGCCATTTTCATTTGGCACACAAGACGAATATAATCCATCTTGTTCTGTTCACAAACTTGAATGTTGCGTCCATTTGGAATCAGATCTCTGACATCTGTTACTCCAAATTCTTGAACCTAAAAAAAAAAAGATTTTAAAAAATATTTATTTTTATTTTAAAAATTATATTTTTTTGATAAGAATATAAAATTACCTCAGCGCTGAATGTTAAATCATACCCTAAATCACTAACATGATGTTCCATAAGGTAAACTAATCCTTGATAAAAAGTATAATCTTCACTTTCCATGTCTGTATATTTAACCAAAATACCCAAAATGTGTTTGTAAAATGATCTAGTGAAGTAACACTCCAGGAGTTTATTATCGTAAATTGCTTTGGCTAAAAAAAATATAATATTCTAATATTTTAACAAATTTTATTCAAGTTACTTAAAAAAAATAAAAAAATAATTTACCTATTACTCTTCCAACAAATTTGAAATAACACAAGTGATTGGGGTTACAATGAGAGGAAGAATTTATCATGTAAGTAACTCTGTCACCAGGAGAAGTCGTAAAAAGTGCATACATTGGATTAAAGATTTCTCTTGAGATTATCACATACCATTCCCTCAGAAGGCCTCCGGCATCCTGACCTTCTTCACCTAAAATAAACGGGAAATAATCAATTAAAATACAATTTACTAATTTTATATTTTTTTCAATACTATAAAATGTATAATCTCCACTTACAGACTATAGCAGAAATTATAACAAATTAAGAATACAAAAAAAAAAAAAACATTTGAGATTTTTTGGAGAGAAATTGCAGGGTTGAAAAAAAAGGTCGGATATTTTTAATTTTTAGATGCTTTATATTTTGGGGTCCTTATTACTTTTGGCCAAGCGGGCGCCGCTATATTAAAAAAAACGGTTAAACTTTTGGGTTTTCCTGTTTTTCATCAATATCTTTTTAACCATTAAATCTAGCATAAAAATAATCATCAATTTTTAAGTGAAAAAAAAAACACTATAACTTTGATTTGAAACATTTTTTTTTTAATCTCAATAGTTAGCGAGTTATAAGAACCTAAAATTAGGGTGAATTTTTAACAGTGCCTCACACTCCGATTAGCTCAAGTGTTGTTGCTAAGTACTCAGAAATAGTAATATAATAATTGCAATTAATGATAATTACATTAGCTATAATCAAAGCTGTCGCGGGGGTAGTGGGTCCATGGAATTCAGTCTGATAGATGGGCCGGACTTGGAAAAAGATTCCGAAGTGTATTACTAAGAATTATTTTTAAAAATTATCAAATATAGAAACCAGCTCTGGAGCCCAAATAGACTTTTGATGATAGATGACAGGAACGTATCCTATCCAGAAGGGAGGCTCCCCTTCCCCATATGCCTAAAATAAATATGGCCCCTTAATCTCATCACATATAAGCCTAAAGAAAACGAATTAATTGTACTTTATTTAAAAATTCTTTAGTATTGGGGGAGGTGGGCTGACAAAGAGTGCTACTGCTCCCTTCCATTGCGAACACTGTCCATTAGTGATACACAATATATTACTAATATATAATTACCTTCAAAAACAATATAAAATCGGTTCTTCCATTCATCTGAAGTTCGTCTATGGAGTTCTCGGAAAGAATCCTCGAAAACGTTACTTCTTCTAACGGTGACGGCCAATTCTTCCCGACGAATTCCTTCATCAAGTTGTTCTAATTCAGTTCTAAAATATCGTCTCTTCACATCAAAGTCAAGGACTCTAGTATGGTCTACAAGTACAGCAAATGGTCCATCTGCCAAATGGTTACTTGATTGTCGAAGAATTTGATTTAATACTGTTCTATGTGTTTCTATAAAATATAAATAAGTTAAATGTTATTAATATGAAGAGATTTAAATAAATGATTTATAGACGAACCAGCGAATTTTAAGAATTTATGTTGATCTGGAGTCAATGCTGCTGGAGCGGGTTGAGTTTCCCAATTAAATTGTAAATATACAAGGCGTTGTTGATTGCTTGAACCCTCATTTTCTGGAGGATTTATAGGAATGACATCTGGTTGTATCATTGCTACTTCCGGTGGGGGTTCTTCTCTTCGATTAGCCTGATCGTTATTTGACCGACTTTCTCTACCATCGGAAGCTATTCGATGTTCTTCAGCTGCTGAGGCATGCACTAAGAAAAAGGCTTCCACCGCGGGCTATGAAAAAAATATCAATATAAGTTATTAAATAAAAATAATTTATTTTACCAAATATCTACAATAGGGTGATCCTTATAAAATCATTTCTAATTTTTTGAACACTCGTCGAGGCATTCTCGCAATTTTAGAAATTTTAACTCCATTCTATAACACTGTCAGCAGAAAAGTTACCTCCCCAACTAGCTCCGCTTATCACCATTTCCTTCCTTTCTTCGTCTCTCGACCGTTCCGAGAATAACTCGATTATTTTTCTTTTTAGCATAAAAACAAAAGTGTTGGAAAATTGTAATAGATTGTAGATCGTTCAAAGGTCTGAATTGAGCGAGAATGTGAAGATATGAAAATTTTTATAAACATTTCTAACTTATTTTTTGTGGAGTTGCCATCAATAATGAATGATGTTTGAGACCTCCTCTCGCCCCTATTAATTGAAATGTCCTTAATTATTATATACATTATTTACAAGATATTTTGAAAAAAGTAAAACTAATTGCCAAGAAGTTAAAGAATTTATAAAATATTATTTGTTCAACAAGTGCGATGGATGGATTAAACAAATATAGTAGAAAGTGTAGTGTCAAACACGGGTCAGCAATTTCAGCATTATATCGACCTTTTCCCGCTCAAGTAGGACCTCTTTAAAGACCTCCAATCTAATGCAAATTAGTAATAATTTTGTTTTTATGTTAAAAGGAAAAAAATTATCGAATGTGCGTTCAAAAAAATTAGAATTAATTTTATAATAGCTGCCCTAATCTTTAATTATTAAAGATAATAAAATATTAAATTGTTACCTGAAGTACTAATACAGCATGATGATCTGGAGTTTCAGCGAGTTCAAGAAGACAGGCGCTTAGTGTAGACCAGAGATGATCTAAGGGTAGTTGTTCACTTAATGTAGGTAAAACTAATTCTGGAGATTCTGTACTCTCTTTAATATTCTTTTTGGAAACTGGTTTGCTAGTGGATTCACCATTTGTAACCATTGAAATTGAAGATTGTTCTCCAGCTTTATCACCTGGTATTTAAAAAAGTCAGGTAAAAATCATAAACAGAATTAAGAGCAACGTTTCCCATACTATATTTTATGTTGAACACTAGTGTTCAATGTAATTATAAACGTAATAAAAGTCTATAACTTGTTACGCAACTTCCTTTATTTTAAAAGAAAAAAGTAAAAATACTATGCAAGTTTATCATATTTCTAACGGTTTATTTGGATTTTAATATCAAACAAGCCACTAGCCCAAGGTTTCCAACCCCTGTGGAACAAGTGCCGGTACTGGTATGCGAACACCAAGCAAAATAATAAAAATTAACTTTACCGGTACTTGGTGCCAAAAGGATTGGTTTACGGAAGAAAAAAAATTTAATTATAGTAACGAATATAAATAATACCTTCGGAGTTTCCATTACAATTTGTTTGGCTTTCCTGATTTTTCTTGTGAGCTATTCGAACAGACTCACGAATCTGTACAATTACTTTAAGAATTCTTAAAAAGAATGCTTGGCTGGAAGTTTTAGAAGTTAAGTTAACCATAGAGGTTAATTGTAAATCACAACCTGCTTTTGTTTTGGTTGGAGCAGTGACAATTACATTGCCTTTGGTAAATCTAAAAAATAACAAGATTTTATCAATTAGAAATAACTAACAAAAATGTTTATATTCTTACCTGTTCGTCACGATTCCTTTGGAATGTTTTTCATTAATTATAGGATCAGAGTCTTTGGATTTAGGCATGTTTCGATGCATTTCTTTTAATTCATCCAATAAAGCGCCAATATGATCATTAACCATATTAGCCAATGCCATGGCTCCATTCAAAAGGAGCCTTAATATCTAAAAAAAAATTATTATGAAAAAATAAAAATAATTCTAATATAAATGAAAAAATAAAAATAAAATATTACCAAAGTTCTTGAAGGGTCTGGACAGTTAGATAAATTCATGAGAAGGGCCGTCGCATCTTCAAGACCCTCCTCTGAACAAGTTTTGGAAGTAATTACTTCAATTGCAGCTTTGAGATGCTGTTCAGCTAAAGGAACTGATTCGTCAGATTCATCTCTATCCTGTTTGGTATTTTTTTCATAATTTACATCAGGAAGTCCAATTGAGATTAATGACAATAGTCTAAGCATTTTATCAGTTAACATATGACTTCTTTTGACAACTGGTGAACCTAACATTTTTACAAGTTGTGCAAAAGCAGAAGTTTCAAAATTCCTCGAATGACAATCAGAATCAGAAGCATACGAAGAACTATGGGTCCTGGCAACACTTTTCCCTTTTTTAGATGTACTTGGCGTATCAAGTTTTAAGAGCATTTCCCAGAAATCAGTAGTCTCATTTCGAGCTCCAATCCTGCTAAGACTAGAACAAGAACTAACCCCACGTAATTTCATTGATGTAAAATTCTCCTTCTTTCCGGCATCTTTTTTAGGAAGGAAATATCCTGGAAAGCTTTTGGAGAGAGATATCAAAAGTTCTAAAGTATGCCTGTAATACAAATAAAAAATAATGATATATATAGATATATAATTATATATTAATATAAAGAGATTTTTCCTTATATTACCTGAAAACAGTAGGGGCTGCTTGAGGGTGTATAGTTATGTTGTTGTCTTGCTGACCTCTACCACGCTTGCCAGTTTGTCGAATTACTGAAAAAACACTAGCTCTGCAGCCTAGAGCTGCATCCATACTAATGTTGAGCCAACTGGGAGTAGTATTTCGAGAATGGCCATCAACATGTCCAAAAGTTTGGGAACGTGTGGTTATTCTTCGAGGTTTTGCACTCACCAAAGGTGGTTCAGAACGACTTTCATTACTTCTTTCCATTATAGAGAGGAGAGTCTGGAAGAAATAATCCGTAATAATAAGTAAAAACTATATTTTATATTATAATTATATATCTACTTTGATAACCCATTCTCGGGTTTGATGATGATAACAAAAGTTCCGAATCACACGATGAAGTCTACCAGTATTAATTTTTGGATCGTCAATAAACAATATGACAAGAAGACATGATAATGATTCGTGATCTAAAAGTTGCCGACCTCTTAACCTAAAAAAATTTAATTATGTTATTATATATTCAAAAAATAAATATGGAGTTTTGAGAATAAGAATTAAGTTTATATTAAATAATAATTATAATCAACTAATAAATAGTGGTTATTTAAATATTATACCAGACTCTACCTTAGATTTCCAGATTGAGCGATAGTTGATGCCACAGAAGGTTGACCACCCGACCGAGGTTCCCAAGTTCCCCAATGAGTTCTAGGAATTTGTGTGTTAAGTGCATAACGTTGAGTAGTACTTGTGGTAGTACCAGGTCGAGCTGAAATTTATTTAATATGTTATAACAAATATGAAATATTACTAAATATTTAAATATAAAAATTATTACAATGTGCATTTGAACTATTTCTTAAAATAGATGAAAGTGCATTTCCGCTTGTGCTAACGTGACTAAAAAATCGTTCTTGCATCAATTGTCTGTTTCGAGCTTCCCATTCTCTTCGAAGAGTTTGAGCTTCTTGGGCTAATTCTGGAGGAAGAGCAGCAATTTGAGAATCTTCAATGTCGGTCAAAATCTAAAAAAAGATAAATTCTATGATTTAAATATACCCACAAAGAAAAATAAATTTAAACGAGAAATATATAGCCTAAACGAAATTGCATCTAGTACTTAATCTTATTATATAAAAACTTAACTGACAGAGAGAAGATCAACGCATAGCGCTTAACATATAATTATAATTAGCTGAAATTTATATTTCATGACTAAGAAAAGATTTGTACAAAATTCCTATTTTAAGGGGTACTTTATATGCAACTTAAAATATGTATTTTAGCATTTTCTAAAAAAAATATACATAAACAATTGTTTTTTATATAATTTCAAACAAAATTTTTGGTGAGTAAAGCTCACGTGACAAATCAGATCAAAACAAGAATGGCTGAAGGCTCGTGTCGTGTTGCCAGTAAAGTTTTGTAATCTACTATAGATTGTATAAATTAGTTAGTATTTGCTTGTTGGAGAATAGACAACCCAAATAACAAGCACACAAATCCAATACACTCTGTCTGTGTGAGCATGCCTCGGGTCATCTGAATTTTAAAGGATAACAGCAAGCAAAAGATTTAAACACAAATGATATAAAATATATTTGATTTTTATCATTTTGAATATTTTATTATTGTTTGAACGAAATTCCTACCACAATTTTTAATTAATTAAAAGCAAATATCTATTTTCCTTTTTTGAAAATTTCAAAATGTAATGGTCATTCATCAGTTTTAGTTAAATAAATTATCATTTTTTACACGAATTTAATCTTCCACACTCTCTTAATGCTATTTTTTTTTTCTGTGCATGTGCATGTGATTACTAGCCATTATATGTCTTTTGAACCTCATGCAACCATTTCCAAAAAAAAGCTCTATATAAACTTATAATTAGCTAATTCATTAAATTAATAAATCATTGTAAAAATCTTAATTACTTAATTAATCCTTTAAAGTTTTTATTTAATTATATTAGATTTATTTTACGCAATATGGAAAGGAAATTTGAAATGCTAAATAATTTTCCTGCTATCTGTCTTTAAATAAGTTAGAAATGAACATACCGATTGCCTTAAAGAAGGAGGCATGCTTTGAAAAAACGCTGCAGCATCAACTGGTTCATTTGGATTCGAAGTTGCTGCAGCCCGCCTTTGTCTCTCTAAACGATGTTGGGCTAAGACTTCATCTTGAATATTTGGTGGAAGAGCAGCTAAGAATTCCGGATTGACTTCAGAAAATGAGGTAGGAGGAGCTTCAACTGATTGTTGTTCGGCTCGCTGGCGCAATCTTTGAAGTCTGAAATTTTAAATTTATTTTTTTAAATATATTAAATTATTAGACAATGAATATATCTTTTTCTAATTAAAAACAAAATTTAAGTATTTAAAGTTGTAAAATTAATAGAGATAATTTCATGTGTTGAAATAGAATTTTTTAAATTGGAATAATTTTGATGAGGATATATATACAGGTTGGAGCAAAAGAGGCGAACTGTTTTTAAAAAAATAGATCGCTTCTTTTGCGCCACTCTGTAATAATTGGGGCATTTGCACACTATGTTTAAGTTTATAGTGAGGGATGATTGAGTATCTTGAGTAAACACTAAATTTTTTTTTTCTCAAATTTTGATCTAACGTTCAGAGGTTTTAAAATTATATATCTTTTTCTGAAATAACCTTGTGTTAACTACCCACATTTTAGAATGAAATATGAACTACTCCTCCAGCAAGATATCAGAGGATCTTATTAAGTTTTTTTTAGGTAAAAATATTCTAATATTGATAGAAAAAATTAATATTAATAATATCCTAGATATGTTAAAGGAGAGCAAGTCAGCTAGTAGGGTTGTCTCTATCGAAATACGGCCTATCTACTGACAGCCACCTATCTCATCGTGAAGATTAATAATATCCTATATTACAATAGAGAAAATAAAAGAGTGATCAGTTTTTCCAATAAATTCCTGCGAAGGGAAAGGGAGACAAAAATTTTTTTCAAACAAAAGTTGTAAGAATGATATTATAACCCAATTCTGTATATTATTTGATAAAGATGATATTTTTTGAGAAAATTTGAAAATTGGAATTTTCATATATAAGAAAAAATTCCAGAGTAAGAGATATAAAATAAATTTGTTGAGAAATAAGAATACCTTAATTGGTCAGCAATTACTTCAGCTCTTAATTCTTCAGGTAATGCCGAAAGGAATGAGGGATCAACGCCTTCCGGAAGTTCGGATGTTGAGTTGTTTGTAGAACTATTTTCTTGAATGGTTGTTGAACCATTCCGGGAGCTGGTATTTGTGTTTGTATTATTCGTACTAAAAATAAAAGGAAAAATTAATAATATATTATTTGAAAAATATAAAAAAAATTAAAACACATTTCTTTAATACCTTGTTTCATTTGTTTCATTAACATGAGTTTCATCAACAGCTGCAGCTAAAGTTTGTCGAATATTTCTTATTTCCATGTGAGATCTTAACCAAGTTGCTGCAGCTTCCAAATCTAATAACTCACTCCAATCTATACCAGAATTATTTTCAGCAAAATTTCTATTTGTCGGAGCATTTCTCATGTCTAGAGCCTTTGAAAAAGAATTAATTTAAAAGAAATAAATAAACTATGAAATCTTTTCTGGTTTTAAAATTTTCAATAAATACCTGTTCCAAAGGAATTAAAGGAGGAGGAGGGCCTGGATCATTTGAAATGTCTTCTTGATTGTTTCTACGAAAATGAGGAATAGATGAAAGACCAGGGGATGGTCTTGTATTATTTGCATCAATAACTATGCTGGCATTGGTATTTGCTTAAAAAAATTTTTTTTATAAATATTGGTCTTTAGTCAATTAAGATTTTGTCATTTTAACTAAATAACACTTACCTATGGTAGGAGTTGGAGCCAAAGTACTTATTTCAAAAAGTTCCCAATCATTTATTAGAGTTCCGCCAGGTGATTGAGGGACAAAGTTTGCATTAGCTTCATTGGATCGCAGTATTGGAGTGCTCGTACTACAACTTGGAATTCTAAGGACGGATTCGGCCATAGATTCAGCTAGATTTTCAGTAGGTGATGTTATTTCAGAAGGCCCTCTGTTTGTGTTAGATTTTTTAGCTTCATTTGATGGTCTCTCCTCGGAATCTTTTCTACGTTTAGTATCTTCTTCTTCTTGTTGTCGCTTGCGTTTTTCTTTTCGATCAGATATTTCTTCATTTTTTAATTTTTCCAAATGTGGTATTAATTTATCAAGAACATCTATGAAAAATTCAAATTAATAAGAAAATAATCATATTGTATTGTTTCTAAAAATTTAAACAAGTTCTTTTTGGAAAAAATATTGCAAATTTTCAGGTTTGACAAAATAAACTAATATTTTTAAATTTATTGGTAAATTTCTTTATCTAAACAATCTAAAGGCAAATATAGCTTTTTTCAATTTAAAAAAATGCATTTCATGTCGGAACAATTTTTTTTTTTACCTGTAACACAATCGGGAATGCTATCACCATCTAAAAGTTTGGCTTCTTCCACCCACCAATGTAAAGCAGTTGGAATATTATTAAGAGTGGCTGCCAAACTTGGTCCAAATATATATCCGGATTGATCCTAAAATTTAACTCATTAATAATACTTTAAATAAAAAATAAAAAATTAAAAAAAATTGTTAAATGACCTACCACAAAATTGATTTCCTCTTCTTCATGGTTGGTTAATATCCCCAGGCCACTATCCAGAACAATAACCCTTGTATCAGCAAAGCTTGCTTCAATCTCATTACTAACCTGTTCGGATAATTCATGCGCAGAAGGGCCCAATATCCTACCACAAAGCATGCTATGTTATCAAATTTAATATAAAAATATTTTTTATTTATTTTAGCTAATTTTTCTCTGGTTGCGCGTAAATAGATAATATGAGAAATAAAAACCACAGCTTTAATTCTAAAAATAAATAATTTACCTTTGAAGAATCACTGGAGGATTTGGAGCTCTTGGATTTATTTGTAAATATTGATATCGTCGCTGTCGATTAATTCGTTGTTGAGACCTTGAAGGCGTAATTCCTCCTTCATCACATGAAGCCATAAAAGGATGAGCACCAAATAAAGAATTTGATATGTAATAATATAGAATCAAAGATTTATAATGCTAGGATATTAAATAAATGAATGATAGCAGATAAATGATGAGATATAGACTTTCAAGTTTATCATGCATGAACCAAGCATTCCCAGAAGGAGAGAAGAAGAGCATTGGGATAGACAGGATAGGCTCTTTAAAAGAAAATTAAAATTTCTTTGGCCTATTCTTCCTAATAAATGATATGATTTTAAATAAAAAAAAATAAATAAAAATAAAAAAAATAAAATAAAATCACAAATGTCTTAAGAAACGAAATTTTATTAAGAACATCCTCGAAACTACTATACGTATTAAAATTGAACAAACATTTTCTCTTGTTTGGTCTTTAGAGATTAGAAGAGTATATAAAATAGAAAGATAAAAAATTTTATAATAAGTAAAAGCTAAAACCTTATAAAATTTGATGAATACGGTTTTCATATATAACTCTTATCTATTAAGACGAAACATAAGATAGAGTATTGTCCAATTCATTTTGATTTACAGAGTAAGTTAGAAAAATTCATAATAATATTGCAAAATTAAAAAATAAATCAAAGTGAAAATAAAAATTATAATATTGCAAGTAATAATGAAAATACAAAATGTTTACCTATTGTTTATATACATTAACCAATACTTTACTTTCATTTATATACTGAAATATACTATATCAGGTAATGAAAGTAGTCTTTAATAAATAAAGGATATTTTCAGTTTAACTGCGATTTATATGTATTAAATACACTGTTTCGGTTACTCATTCTGTGGGAATTAGTGGGAGGAAGAGCCTCCTCCCCTCGTGTAGTTCCAAAAATATGTATTTCATATTCTATATGAACTTAACTTGCCTAAAAATATCAAGTAATCGGAAAATTCAAAACAGTCCGACACTGCCCTAATTATGTTAGACGGTCTACAATCGTCGGCTGTCGGATGCCCGGATTCCCCCAGAATCAAAAGAAAAAGCGTGAATCATTCAATAAACTGATATAAGTACATAATAAAATTTATGTTAATCTTGCTAATTTTTATATTTTTTTAAATATATGTAAAATTTCTCCTTTTTGGAGTTCAGGGTTAAATTACAGTTAAATTCTTTGATTAAATATAATATAATTGCTGCCTGGTCTTCATTGCGCTTTCTAGTTCATTTTCGTGGCCGGAGTCCTCTCTAAGCACTCTCCAAATTTCAATCATATATCTGTCCGGTCCCCTTGCTATTACCCTTTCCCATTCTTTGTCATTTTTTATATATTTAACTTTTTTCTTCCTCCACTCCATGCAAAAATAATATAATTAAATAATAATTTAAGTAACTTAAGTTATTACACCTAATTAATATTTAAAATTGTTTTAGTTCTAATGCTTTTTAATAGGGGGCCCCAAACGATATTGTCATATTGCACGGAGCAGTTTGCTCTTAGCAATGTCACTGTTTGCATCTGAATTTTAGTTTAGGGAGTAGCCGAATCGTTGTATTAAATATAAATAAACCACAGTTGAGCCGAATATATTTTATTTATTAATAATAAATGTGAAAGCTTCATTCCAAAGTAAGATCTTTGGTCCAAATTAGGTCCAAAATTTAAAAATTAAAATTTCAACAGAAATAAACGTTTTTTGGGAGCCGCTGAGTCCAAAAATTTCATTTTCAGGAAACGATTTGCGTGTTTGGGTGCTAGTATTTCTGTTAAGTCTGTCCGTACCCAAAATCTATGTTATATTAATTATAGATATATCTATGAGATTCTAAACTAGATTTAGAGTGAATTTAGACTGACATGAACATGAATGAGTATGTAACAGCAAGGTTTTGAGTAAAATCGGTTAAGTGACACTTAGTTCGTATCATTATTTTTTTAAATTTTGTATAATCGAGAGTGTTTTACTCTTGCAATTTTTTAGTTTTTGTCTAATTTTCGTTGTTTATAATATTTCAGAAAGTTATTCTATATAAAATTTAAATAACTTTTGTTATGAACATTTAAAAAAAAAAAATATTTTTGAAATATAGATATAAGCAGTCTATCAACCTATCATATATGCGACAATTTGAATCAAGAGGGTTTGTGTCCAATATCCAAAAAATTAATTTTGGGACGAATCCTACGTTTTTTCGAATCCCTCGATTTCATATTTGAAGAATAAGAAAAAAAGGCTAGAATTCAAGTGAATTAATATATTAATATTAATTAATTAATATATCAATTAATTAATTGTATTCGGCCACTTTCTAAATTGCGTTTTTGTTTGTTATTGAACACTTCTACTTGACCTCAATTGAGTTGAGACAAATATTTCCAAAGTTTTAATAATATTTAGAATTCGAAATATTTGATATACGCAAAATGCAATAAGATTCGAATTCTCGAATCTTCTTTCAGGATCAAGAAATTCGAGGTTTTTAAAGCCCCAAATAATAATAGAATTCCTGCTCAGTTAAAATATTAAAAATCATTATTAAGTTAAAGTCAGATTTGATAAGTCTAAAATAAAATAAAATAAAAATTTTTTTTATATAAAATATATAATAAATTAAAAAAAAAATCATTTCCTAGTAAAAATGTATTGTTTTCATTACCTTGATAAGTTAAAGCAAAAAATAATTTTATAAATTATAAAAGTATATAATTATAAATAAAAATGATATGTAGGCTATGTATGTGTTTAGAATGAAATAAAAGCATTTTCCCAAAACCTCAATGATAATTGTGATGTTGTAATTATTAATAAATAAAAATAGAAAAAAAGAAGAAAACATTTGGCTGGAAAATAAAAGCATTATACAAACAAAAACAAAACAAAAAGACAAGAACAAAAAAAACGTAGCACGTGCTTAAAAAAAGCAACATAAAAGTGATGTTTATATTCCTTTCTAAATAAATTTAGATAGTTGATTGTACTTTTTCTTTATATAAATGTGTATATTTACATTTTTATAGGCTATATGTTAATCTAAGCTCATTTGATTTGGATGAATCTATTTAAGAATCAGATTGCAAAAATGGGATTTTTCTTTCAATAAATTCAAACCATTGTATTTTTCAATATTGGTAGAAATAACTAAATTTTTTATTTTTTATATTTATTTCTAGATATTTTTTATTTGAAGATAAATTTTAAAATTTTCAATTTTATTATAATTTCTCTTATATATATTATCGTTAGAATACGAAAATGAGGTAATGTTGAGATTGATTAATTAATTAATATCCATACCTACAACTTTTAGTAAACGTCAGAAAAAATTATATTCTTTATTTTAATTAACAGTGCCATCATTAACTCATGCTTCTTAGATGATTTAAGAATAATAAATTTTTTCTTTTTACGTTTTTATCCGTTTATATTTTAATAAAATACTAAAATTATTTATTCATAATTAAAAAAATTCAAATAAGGGATACTTAGAGGTGTGGGAGATTAATCGAAATCTATGATTAACATTAACTGGTAGAGACCTAGTGAAGAGTTTGGTAGTCCCTTTATGTAGATTAAAAACATATTTTATGATTAAATATATTTAAAACAACTTGCAGGGATCTACTTAATTCATTTAGGTATAGTTGGGTTCAGATCAGTATTCTCTTAAGAAATAAAAAATTTTTGGTAATTTTGTTCGAACAGTTACAAAATGTAACGGAAACCTTATAACCAAAGAGAATTGAATCAAAACCAATACCAACACCTTTAGGGGCGTCTCCTAGAGTAATTTTTTAATAACAATAAATCAACTATGAATTTAGATAGATAATGGTTAATTCATTTTCAAAAAAAATTAACATTAATGTATGGTGTTTGTTCTTTCTATTCTACATTTGGAAAAGTTTTAATTTCTTGTATGTGAAAACAGTTTGGTTATATTAAAGAATTTTTAACATTAACATTAATGTTAACCTTACCTAGTTGAGGTAAAGAATTCTATTTTTTTCGGACTTTAACTGAAAGCTTTAGTCAATGTCAACATTACCGGATTTCTCGCATTTCTCATACTGGTAATATAAATTATATATATATTAGGGTGAAGTAAAAAAATTCTACACCAGAAAGATATTGTTGAAAATTCTGAAAGCCACTGGAAAATTCCTAATTTTGAGATTAATAAAATGTAAATCTCTTTTCAGTATTTCAAGTAGTCCGAGCCGAGAATCATATTAGTCCTCCGCACCAAAATTTAAACATCCAGAACTACATTTTTTATATGCAGAAGACAGTAATTAGGAGTCTGGGATCGTCTTCCAGCTTCCAAAAGTATACTTATATAGTTTTTTCTTTTTATAAAATTAAAATCTGTTTGCAGTGCTTTAGAGCAACGGTTCCCCAACTGGTACGCGTATCCCTAGGAATACGAGTCGGACCAGTTGGAGATACGCGAAAATAATATTGGTAATGGCGGGAAACACCAAAAAAGGAGTTACAATAAAAAAAAATCAAATGTAGAGTTTACAAAGAACCTAGACACTGGACCAGGTCAAAGATCGCACTAAAATTGTTAACAGCTTGGCCATGTTGAATTAATTAAAAAATTGAAATAAATTTTATAAAATAAAAATAAAAACAACAAAAATCATTAGGTTTAAGTATATTAATTTTTTAACCTAAAAAAAATTAAATATATATTGAGGGATGTATAAAGGGGGGAGGAGAGAGGTAATGAAAAGAAGGGGTACTCATAAATTAAAAGGCTATTCAAGGGATATAAATTTATTTCCAAATTTTTTTGTGTAAAGATAATATAATTAATTCTCTTTAAAACGAAAAAGAAAAAAATTTTATTAAAATTTAGTTATAGAAAAAGGCAAAAGAAAATTTTTAAAAACTCCCTTTATTCTTTAAAAAATATATGCTAGAGAGAATTTTATAAAATATTAAAAAAAAAACAATTTAGGGTGGAGACTTGAATAGATTAGGGGGGGGGGGGGGTATTAAGGGGGAAAAAAGGAAAAATTTAACTCATTGATTAATATATATATCATGCATATTTGCTTATAAATTGATACTTTCATTCCAATCAATAGGTCTATATTTGATTTCTTTTATTTTGTTATATTTTCCTTAATAATATTTTAATTATTAATAATTTTGAAAAATAAATTGCTGTTGCCACTAAAGAACAGTCTCCAAGATGATATTTCTCGTCCTTGCTTTTATTCCCTTTATTTGGGATTGCCTCAAAGCATTGAAATCAAAGATGCTGCCGATTAGAGGGACAAGCCAGCTCGCCTCTTGATGATGAGTGGGAAAGTAGAAAGAAAGACTGGGTATTCGAGGATAGAGAATAAATTCCAGTTTTAATTCTGGTAATTCATGGTTTCGATCTACATACTCTCAAAGATGACAAATTATAGTATTTCTATATTAAATAGATAAAGAAATAGTTGAAAATGATAATTTCCCTAAACATTTTATCGTAAGCATGAAAATATGGGATAAAAGCGACATCAATAAACTACCAATTGTGATGATCAGATCTTTATGAAAATTCATATAAGAATATTTAAATTTGATCAACTTTTGGCCCACGAGAAGTGGTAGTTTATTGATATATCTTTATTACTTTTATGGTGCTTCCATGTTTACGATAAAATTTTTAGTCAAATGAACATTTCCAATCGTTTTCTTGTATATTTTATATAAAATCATTATAAATTATTATACTAGAGAGAATATGTGGATAGCGACCACGATTTACCTGAGCTAAAACTGCGATTTTATCTGTGTGCTCAAGATCCCAAACTTTCTCCTCCCCTCCCCCTCAAGCGACAGGCTATATGACGGGCCGGCTTGTTTATCCACTCGGTAGCATCTTTGATTTTCAATCCCAAATAAATGGAATAAAAAGAGGTCTAAGAAGATCATCTATGAGTGAGAAAGCCACCAAAAGTAGCAACAGCAGTTTATTTTTTTAAATTATTAAAAGTAC
Source organism: Anisolabis maritima (assembly GCA_010014785.2). Taxonomy (NCBI): domain Eukaryota; kingdom Metazoa; phylum Arthropoda; class Insecta; order Dermaptera; family Anisolabididae; genus Anisolabis; species Anisolabis maritima. Next base: position 25,251 of record JAAAKE020119350.1, on the reverse strand, counting down.
AAATAGGAAAAAATAAAAAAGAACTGGCCTATTAATGTGAATAGATATTGTAATAAAAATATTCATTGTAAGCAAAGATACATTACATTAAACAATGGCATTTGTGCATTTTTCTCACTTAAAGTTTTTTTTCTTAAATCAAAGTCTTCAAAGTATATGTATTTTTAAAAATACTTTATAAAGTGCTCTATTTAAAAAAAAAAAAAAAAAAAAAAAACGAGGTGGATTTTTTAATTCAATTTGAAATTTTCTTTTGCCTTTTTCTAAGGCTAAATTTTAATATAAATTTTTTTCTTTTTGGCTTTAAAATAGAATTTTTGTATCTTTCATTTGAGCCCAAAAGTAGGAAAATTCAAATTTATTTAAAAGAGGTATTTAAATTTCAAAAATCGGGGTTGTCAATTTAAGGAAGGGGGAGGTCAATGGGGCGAGAAAGAAATCCCTCGGGACTAATATTAAGGAATTTTTTATAGAATCGCCAAGATCTCATTTCATTGAAATCAAAAAATAGAAGATATTTATTTTGGTCGTTTTCCTGTCGAATGATCCATACATATTAGGGGGGGGGGGGGACCCGGGGGATTGGTTAAGCCCTTTTAATTTTTTTAAAATCAATAGAAGTATATTTTATTACAGTATACAGGTAGATAGTGAAATTGAACTAGTTTAAGAATGCTTATAAAATCAAATTGCCAAAGTACACCAGAAGTTGTTTAGTAATTGATATTTGAAAAAATTCATTTTGTCCCTTGGGGTGGGGTAAGATGGGGTATATTATAATTAATAATCTAAGTTGAAATAACAGCTTTTTAACAACAAATGAGTCACATATTATTTATAAACAAAAATAGAAAATTAAGATATTTTTAAATTAAAATATTACACACAAAAAAGAAAATTGTCAGTTCCACTATTTTTGACAATTTCGTTCGGGACAAATGAACTATGAATCTAGAGAAAATGTGGTTAATTCAGGTTCAATCAAAATCTAAATTAATTGGTAAAAACTATTTTTTCTATTCTTAATGTATATGTTTATTTAAAAAAATTTCTTACATTAACTATTTATTTTCTCCCAGTAAATGTCAAAATTACCTAGATAAAGTAAATAATTCAATTTTTTTCTGATTTCAACTGAAAGCTTTAGTTAATGTCAATATTACAGGATTTCGCACATTTTCGGTAATATATAAATTTAAATAAGACTTTCCTAACAACTCATAATTACTCTATTTAATACTATTCATTAAACTTCGAGAATTTATGGTTAATTTACTAAAAAGTATAAGATATGGTATCCCATCACCAAATTTTTAGGTTAGATACAATATATGAAAGATGGCAAAAGATAATATGGTGTTGTATATATATTTTTCAAGCTCAAATAATGCTATTATAATTGATATCTAATAAATAAAATAATAATTGTTGGCGTTAAAATAAGATCAAGGTGCATGCTTTTTTGTTCTCTCCTGGAAGTCACAATGATGGCATTGTAATGACGGAGACAAAGCTCTCTGCTTTCTTTTTCTTCCTTACTACGCTTATACTATTAGTAACTCTAAGGTCACCATTTCAAAAAACGAAATATTGCCGTTCCCTGTATTGCCCCGCCTTCCTATATATGTTTGTGTATGTAATCTAAAATTTTTGGTTTATTTGTGACCCTTAAATATATCAAGTGAATTTCAGAAAAAAATACTCTAAAAAATAAATATGTACCGTAAAACGAGGTTACTACGGTCAAAATAGCGGTGTTTTTCTATTTAAAGAAAATAAATTCATCCAATTTTAATCAAATTCAATATTATTAATCTTCTCTTTTATTTTTTTTTCTTCAATTGGTGCAATGAAGGCCATTTAAGAAAGAGTACTCCGATGTGACTCTTACAACGGATGAACTCACCGCATTGGAATGCAATCATTATGGATGAAAATAGCTTTTGCGCTTTTATAAGTCAAAAATAAAGGATAAGTATCAACCCGGGAATGGAAGTTCCTTAGGAATGAAGGATTTGGTCTGAAGCTCATTGAAGCAATAGAGGACAAATCAAGCTACAGGTTCGGCACTATCTAAGTGACTGGATCAAAAAATTTAGGGATTATAGACCTTGAAGAAACGGGAGAAAAAGGAATTCCTCTCACCTCGGAACAACGAAAGGAGGACACTTCGGAGCGGGATTCATAGGGATCAAACTTCAAAATCATTGATCATTGGTCACTGCATATAGTTTAGGTAAACACTCATCATGCCAAGAGGTCGCCTCTACCCTAATGGACTGAATGTTCACTTAACAACTTGGATTATTTCTGATCAGGAATCTTGAAATTACAGAGGACTGATCTGTAAAATTAAAATAGAAAGGTAATCTGTGACTCTAAAGATCTTCCTAAAACTTGTATCTTGATAGAGAAAGAGAATAATTAATTATGTGTCTCTAAGAAGTTTCATGACGTGAAACTTAAGAGCAAAAGAAGTCTTCATTAATGTAGAGGGCAGTCCTGATAGAATTTTGTAATAAAAAGAAGATAGCACTCCTAATGGGTTGAGATACAAATGTTCATAACACTATGTGGGATAGTAAAGATAAGAATAAAAGAGAAGACATTCAAGAGCTCGAGTGGCCAACGCTGTATCCTTTGGCGCATGTACACACGAGATTGGTCTTCTAAGTTCTTGTGACATAATCTTTATTTAGAACATACAATCCAAGCCTGTGGCCTTCAGGAATTCAAGAACCTTGGGAGGATCTACAGATGATAACTCCTGCAAAGTCAGGTAGTATGGTCCCATATATTACCTCCTCTTGCACATCAGAGATTCTTTGAAGAGGTGTTGGTCAGGTTTCTTCTGCTTATTTGCAGAATCTGGATATGCCGTCATCCATGATATCCAACATTTTTTAATATATCTTCAGAGTTTGCAATGCTCAGTGAAGAATCCTAATCCTGTTTTTACTTAATTTTATATTGGTCTTATATCTCTTCTGGTTGTAATTTCCGAAAAGTTCTTTGCCTTGCCTTAGCTTTAGATATTTCTTGAAAGCTTGACTCTCTTCGCTTTAGAACAAAGCTTCATGAGTAGTAATAGATCTTCTGTGAGCGTTTATTTATCTTTATACTATATTCAGTTTTTTCCTTTTAAATTTTGAAAGTAAAAATTCGAAATTAAATTCATATATTTAATATAAAAACTCGGCCATAATGTAAAATAATTGCAATAAATCTTGATTTCAATAACAATTTGGCAAGTTGGTTATTTTCTTTATAATTATATTTTTTTAAATTTTATATTGAGAATATTTTAAATTAGTATCTTTTACTTATTAGAGAAAGAGATCTTGGTGAAGGTATGCATGCGCTTCCAGACCAGAATTGAAAGAGTAATAGAAGCAAAGGACAATTACATTGAGTAAAAAAATTCTTCAGAGATATCTCATTCAAGTTATAAAAACATTTTTCATGCAATTTAATTTTTGATTTAATTAAATGATTGTGAAAATTGAAGTCCGGATTCTGCTGGTACTCCCTGTATATCAATGGTCGGAAATTCATTTTCCGTATTCTATATATCGTCTGGTTTCATTAGCGATTCAGTGGCTTCCAGTTTATTTCTTGTCAATTCGTTATTTAGTCTAGTTGCTGCCAGAGAAAAACCTATGTTCTCTCACAAGATTTTAAAGCTGTCACGATTGATTTTTCGAATCTTTTTGTTATAGGTGATAAGAACCTCCGAATAACTTTGACAGCCTCCATATCGCTTAGTTTTATTTATGCGAATCTCTAATTTTGACAATTCCTTGAGACATCATGGGTCATCTCCCTACTTTTATTGGCCTTTTGGTAACTCGATTCAATACATCAATAATTTCTTTATTCAGTTTTGCTTCAAGTTGTAGTTCTAAGGAGTATCTTGCTTGTTTGCCTTCAATTGTTATTCTAAGGAATTATGTTCGCTGGTTACGGGGTGCATAATATATCAATAGGTCGCAGTACAATTGTAACCCCACAACAATCCTATCTATCTATCTAACAAACTCAACAAGTTTTATAAGCATAAAAAAACCAACAAAAATCAAAAATCAAAAATCAAAA
>JAAAKE020119350.1:0-21056 GCA_010014785.2 Anisolabis maritima | reverse complement strand
TATCTATCTATCTAACAAACTCAACAAGTTTTATAAGCATAAAAAAACCAACAAAAATCAAAAATCAAAAATCAAAATTAAAAAATTATTAATTTTATGAATTTGTTTTTATAAAATATTTCATGACATTTTCTATACTTCAAAGATAATATTAATGAACGAAATTTTTCTTCAAGACGAAATATTGAATTTTTCCTTTTTCCACCACTCTGACCATAGTCACTTCAAAGACCGTAGTAATTCCGTTTTACGGTAAATAAAAAATAAAAATTAACTTAATATGCCTATTCAAATTCAAATTAATTATTAAATCAATATATAGGCCTCTAAATGTTAAGCGCAGATCGAGAAAGTATACAATTTAAGAACTATATTTTCTTATACAATTAATGAATTGTATAAACTCCTTTATATATTTCATGAATTGTATAAAAATTTATACAGTTAGTGAATTTTATAAAATTATTTCTCTACAATTGAATAGTTGGAAATTACTTATCTAATTTTAATGTAAATATAACCAATAATAGCAAGCAATTTTTTATTCAAAATATATAAGGTTATAAAAAATTATTGGTTAATGTTACATTTTATTTCTTCGATCTGAGTGACTCTATTATCTTATAGGCTTCCTCTTCCTAATTTCAACTTATCTAATTTGTATTTTTTTTTACACTGTTCATGAAATGTGCATTAACGTTTCTGCTTTTGTTGTTTTTACTAATACTCTATTTAGAGATAATTTTTTATAGAACAATTTCGTTTTGGTGTTTGAATCAATACGGTTTGTTTCGGTTCTATTTGTTTAGGTATTACCTTAAATTTCTTTTTCAGCTCCATCATTTATTTATTCGTTCGTCCCAAACGAAATTACCAAAAAGAAAAACATTCTTAATCGAATCGGATAGACCCATACAAGTTGTTTTAAATAGTGCAGTTGAATATATTTTTTTTAATACGAGGAGAAACTATTTTATATCGAAACTGAAAAGTTCTTTTTAATATAATTGTTGAATATTGAAAATTAATTTGGTACTTGCACCAGTTTAATAATTTAACGTTAGTTTATTATAATTTTATAATTTATTATAATTTATTTTAGATTAATTGATTTAGTTATTTAGTCTATTATTATTTAATTCAGTATTTTATAATTTAAATAAAGTGGAAGACATCTGAGAAGCTATTAACCCAATATAATGTCAAATCTAGTTTGTTGGAATTAGGTTACCTTCAAATATAATATACGAGTTAACATTATTGGTTATATTTACATTTTTCTTATTTTATTCACGGATTGTATAGATTTTTGTATAATTTATGAATTGTATAGAATAGCAATGCTATTATATTATTAGATGTTAAAATACATTGTTTGAATTGTATGCAAATAATTATATACAATTCACGAACAGCTTAACTTTTTATACAATTCACGAAACGAGTATGGGAATAAACAATTCGTTAAATGTATAATTTCATGATCTGAGAGTAATATATATATATGGTAAAAATATGAGCGTGGGGCAGAGAAAGGAGGAGGTAAATATTATTAATTTCAAAAAAATTCAATTGAAAATTTAAAACGAAATATTAATATATGTTAAGCTCTTCATAAGAATCTACCAAAGATGTTAGTATTTTAAAAAAAAAAGTAAAAACAAAAACAAAAATCCAAGCAAGCTTTGAAGCATGGCAAACAAAAACCAGACACAATTATTTTTCAAGAAACTTAATAATTATTTGTGTTAAATAATTAATTTATTTTTAATTAATATATAAAATTATTATTATTATTATATATAATCTATATTCTATAATAATATATAATATATAATAATATATTTAGTGAGTTCTCAGTTTCAAGCAACCTGATTTGTCAAATCAATATTAGGACTTATTTATTTTTTTAACAATAAATTTTATATTTGGTAACATAATTTATTGGCTGATTCTTATGAAAACTTCGAATCAAATTAATTAATTCTGAAAAATAATAAAATATTTATTTTTAATAAATAAAAGTTTTAAAGAAGAATATAATTCCATCACCATAAATATAGTAAAAATTTATAATAATTTCCTAAAATTGGTGATTTTGAAAAAAGTAAAATAAAATAAAAAAATTTAAAAAAAAATCCAAAAAGTAATTAAAAAACCGAAAATAATTGGAAAAATACAATTTAAGGCATGGTTGCTGGAGTAGAAAACATGCAAATCTATAAAATGTCCAATCTACACAAACCTGAAGTGTCATTGCCGTTAGAAGGGTCTTCAAATATACCAAATGGTAGTGGAAAATTATTTGAATTCCATGGAACCAATGAAGCTGGTCCATTTGGATCAGGGTCAGAATATTGAATCATTAAGATATCTTCATTTTCTCTATCGAAACCAGGAATACGAAAGGGAAGTCCTTCATCTGACTCAAAAAATTCTAATCCATCTTCATCATATGCTGTACATGCATCTTCATCATCTTCATTATCATCGGCTATTATAAAGTAAATGTTAAAAAGATGAAAAATACAATGTCTTTACTAGTAAATTATAATAATAGTTAGGTCATCTAACTGAAAAAAGAACGGAGCTACATCTGAAAGAAATTTATCATATATGTATTGCAATTTGGTTCTTGAAAAAAAAAAATATAAAGATCATTTTTAAAGACTATTTAAAAGACCAACTTAAATTAAGTAACAAAGGAATCGATGGAAATAAATCATCAAAATCAATTAATCATTAATTGTAAATTTAATAGATTTTTATGATGTTTCAAATCTAAATTCTTGGACGGGTCTTTCGAATTAATCGAAACCAAGAGAATTATTGCTACGAAACAGAGATTTACAGGAAATATAGACGAACCGAAACCCAAAAATTTTAGTTTTAATACATTTTTCTCTTTTATCCAAATTCTAAAGTTGGATAAATGAAATTTGAAAAAATGAAATAAGAGAATTAAGTCAAGTATTATTACAAACTACAAAAGCTTAGTTATTGCGATTACTCAAAAAGTAAAAGTTTAAGATTTTCAATAAAATAAATTATTTTAAACACCCTTAACTAAATTTTCAATATACCCATGTCTATCTATCATTTAATTATTTTTTCATAATAAAACTACAATGAGAGACATTGACCAGGCAAGCATTTTGACATAAAATTGAAAAAAATCAAAGATACATATATTTCTTTATGGTGGTGTGCGGGATTGATTTTTACTTTCTCTTGAATATATTTTCGGTTGATGCAAAAATAATGCAGGATATTCATTTTTGGATCTTTAAAATGCCAACAGTGTAAACAATACTAATTCTAAATAGCATGTGTCAAATATCATTTTAAAGCTTACTGCATACTCAATCTACACGTAATAATAATTTTAATCAAAACATTTTAGTCTATTGAAAACCTACAGAAAAAAAAATGTTTAAGAGATTTTTAACAAACCACTAGAAATATCAATGTACAAAACTTAGGGCTCAAGAAAGCATTAACGAAAGCACAGTACATCTTTGGCTTCGTCCTGGTGCTTTCGAATTTAAAGAGACCATGGTCGCAGCTACCATTCTGTTGATGATGAGAAATGACAATAGTTAAAGATATATCGACAAGAACACCAATATAAATGTGGAAACCATTAAATTGCAATCCACCATCATGCAACACGAGAGAATTGGAAAGAATACAACACGAGTTGAGCAACCGCTAAGAGAATCATATTTCTGACACTGAGACAAATATTTGAGTTGGGCTACCAAAGCCTATCACACCTACCGTACTCAAGCTCTCATAAACTGATTAGGGCCACCTAAATAGGAGACTTAAGATTATAAGATATAAGATTACAACAAATTTTTTTTAAAATAAAAGTTGTTCAAAATTATGAATAGAACAATTTTATATATAGGGGATGATTATTTGGATAAATACTTTAAGAGATATTTTGATTTTTCATGTTTGGACTACAAATGAAGTATCAATTTTGCTGTTCAATGTTATAGGAAAGTCTTGTGTCATTCTTGACTAATTTTAATTTGTAAACGGTTATATTTCGCTTCTACAGTATAAATTGACCATGGTTTTTTATATAAATAAATTGAAACTTATGGTTTTACAGAGATAGCAAAGCCGTTAATATTAAAATTAGAAGATTTTGATGACTGGATAGATTCTTCAGAAAGGGAAGCGGACAGGCAGTCATAGTATAAATCCAGTATTGATTTTCCAAAGTTTCTAGCAGCGATTGTACACATCAGTGGGGCAAATAAGGTACCAAGTGTAGGAGTACGATAGGTGTTCAAAAATTTGGTAAATAAATTAAATTTACTTTTTATTTATACCTTGACTCCCACTCCGCTTAGGTTTCTTAAAATTAGAAATTCTACAAATTAGAAATCGTCTTCCTATGGAGATGGAGCGAGGCTCTGATAACAACAGGTCAAGTGTCTTCCTTCTCTTTAGAGAAGACTAAGAAATTCTAAGAAAAACTTCATTATTATTGCTGAAATGGAAACAGCTTAATATGATGTGGTAATCAAGTAGGAGTTAAGAATTGTTCAAAGATCAGAAATACGATATATAATCATGCTAAGCATGAGTTAGAAGCGGAAGCAGGGGAAGAAGAAAACTTCGTAGCGAGTAGTGGTTGGTTAATCGATTTAAGATTCGATTTAAGAGATACAGTAGAGACGGCAAGTGCCGATAAAAAGGCCGCGTCTTCTAGAGGAAGATGGCTAAACAATCACATCCTGCTTAATGAAGATGAAATCTGTGCTTCTGAAAGATGTCTAAAATAAATTATATCACACGAGAAGTAAAGTACAAAGGCCGAATGTCAGTGGTCGATGGAAATGCAGCTAGTGATTGCAAATGAAAACCTCTTCCTCAGAAAATCCAAGAAAAATAAATCCAAAGCTGAGTTGGCAGTGATTTAGAAGACAAATTTTAAAGCCTAGGTTAGAGCTTGCTTTTTTTGAGTATTGGTTTGGTCACTATTTCAATCCTGCAGTCGAATTTATTGTCAGTTTAAAAACGTTCTGTTTAAAAGTGATGGTTCTTATTAATAATGCACCTGGTCAATTTCCTTACACCCTAATTGATTTTTAATCAAGTGTGAAAACTGCTAAAAACAACCAGCTTACTCGTACCTATGGATCAAGGAGTTATCAAATATTCAAAGCCTATTATACATCATTTGCACAGCTGAATGATGCTATAAGACAAAACAATCATCTGTTACTTCTGGATTTTTGAATAATTTAATGTTTTTGATGTTAGAAGAATCGTCAGAGATTCTTGAGCTGAATTTTCCCAAAAAATATTGCATGGTGTTTGGAAAAAAATTTGTCCATTATTTTTTGAATCAGAGTCCGAGACGAGATGTCAGAAACTGTAGTTCCAAAATAATAATTTTAGGGGGAAAGCTGGAGAGAATGTCTGCTATTCTCTAGTTTATTTTTGAATTTGATTTCCTATATTTGTTTTAAAAAATGAAGCAAAATATATTTAAATAAAAATGTAGCAAAATTATTTCCAATCCTAAAATTTATATAATTAAATAGTGATATTCTTTTTTTGGAATTTAAGCTTTCAGTTGTTATCATTAATAAATAAACTACATTTTCAGTTTAACTGGAGTTTATTTGTACAAATTATATTTAAGGCTTAAATATGACTCATTTGTACAAATTAGTACAAATAAACCAGAGTTAAAACGAAAATGTAATTTATTTATTAGTGATATTCTTTTCTTGCTCAATTCTTTCCTTTTCATCACCTCGGCAACTTCATCATTACTACTTATTAAATACTCTAATATAAAAATGTTTTTATTCCAATTTTGAGTGATTATTTCATATAATTTAACATTTTTTTCTTATAAAGTTAATTCACCTACATCTCGATATCCTATAACAACTTAACACGATGAGATAAATTTCGTAAACGACTATATAACACGTCCCCAGTTTCGTTCTAACACCATCAGAAATGATGCAAATGAATACATGCAATTGTGGAAAACACCTGACTTTTATTTTATCAAGATTTTCTCTCTCTCTCTGAGTTCAGGGCATATATAGATATTTGCAGATTTTTGTTTCAGTTCATGAATCGCATTATTTAAAGAAATTTTAGTGTTTGTGATTTTGGAAGGAAATTATTTTAAGCTTTTTAGGTATGTGTTAAAAAGTATCTTTTTATTTTTAAGAACAATTTTTGAAAAATTTAATTTCAGTGCCCAACTTTTTCTCAAAATTGAAAAAAAAAAAAAAAAACAGTTCAAGAGCAATATTATTTCTCTGGATATAAAAATAGATATTTTGAATCGTCTGATGAAAAGTAAAAAAGAGCATCATACAAAAGAAAAAAAGTTTCCCGTTTGTACCGAGTAGTGAATGATGAGGGCGAAAATTATTAAATGCAAATAGTTATATTTTATTTCTTTTCGTTTTGTGTTATACATAGATCCATATATAATATTTTTAATAAAAATGAAGTTGCTTGTATGGATTAAAAAAATATATTTATTTTTAATAAGTTTTCGGAGCCTAATCCCCCTTTTTGTACTGGCTCTGGGTCTCACACAACATGGCATTTTTTAGGAATCCATCTACCGTGTTATAAGAGGGTTACCTGTTTTAATAAGAAACCTGTATAAAGTGTTAATGTACTTTTCATAATTATTGTTATAACCGCAATAACTGGGATCTTTTTAATCTTAGAAGGCTTTCTATCCTCTTAAGATTTAAATATCGATATATAAATCCACCTCTTTGGGTTAAGGTCCGTAGGATAAAAGAAAAAAAACTGACCATACAAAATATTCCAAATAAATATTGCTATACAAGAAGAGGTGCAGGAAGTAGCAGAATTTTCAAAAAGTCTTGACCTAAAATTTTATTGGTCATTTCCATAGTATGCGATCCAACTCAATTAATTAAATTAAATTAAATTAAATGATTGTTACTTGACAAAATTCAATAGATTTGATTTTATTACTGTTGTCTAGTCGAGATTAGTCAGATGTTATATGAAAATATTCATATGTTTAATTTCCAACAATTTAGATCTTGAAAAAACTTGGGTGTTTTAGTTAAGCCAAATCATCTCTCCTACTGGCTGTCATCTCTTCTTGTATAATTAACATCGCAGCAGGGATGTCAAATAGTAAAATTAAAATGGGTCCTTCGAAATGGTCAAATTTTAGATTGAGCCATCCCCCCTCTCCCTGAAAAATTTTTCTGTGTACGTTCCTGCAGCACAGATCTTAATTTTTATTCATCATTAAATATTTTCAAATCTATTCAAAAAAAAAAAAAAAAAAAAAAAAATACAAATACGAAACAACTAATTTGAAAGATATTATAGTAATAGAGTAGTTTATAGACATGGATAACGCAGCAAAATTTTCTGAATTGGTGCAATGATTCTGAAGCAGTTAAGTGTATCAGCAAAATGTTGGCGCAGTTGGCGCATGCATGCTTTTGATATTCCACCTCGCACCACAGAGCAAAGGCTTTTGTGTTGATGTGATGTGTGAATGAATCATTTCATCAAAGTACATCAGATAGTGAAGGGAGCCGCATGGGCTATTCAGAATTTTAAAAGAATATTTAAAGAGAAAGCCAAAATAATTATGTAGTAAAGAAAAAAAGGTAAAGATGAAATGTATTTTTGTTATTTAATTTTTATTTAAATAAAAGAAATAAAACTAGCTGCCACGCTCTTACACCTTTACCTTTACTACATATAAATCTTCAACTATCTACCTCACCTAAATCCAAAATAATCACTAGCTATAATCTCATTTAATTGAAATAATTCTTTAATAATGCCCCAATATGTATAGGCCTACACAACACCATTCTAAATTTTTTTAGATGAATTTTTAAAAAGTTTATTAATTTTTTTCCAATAAAATGGCCATTTTCTTCTATATATTTTAATAATTTCTTCATATAAAATTAAATTTTGAAAATTATATGATTTTTAAGATTATTTTGTAAAAATATAATATTTTATAAATTAATTAAATAATTAATAAGTATTATAGTGTACATGAATATAACACAAATTTGAATGAAATCCCAATGTCGTAGTTGCCAGGTTGGTTGTTCAAAGACAGGATTAGTATATTACAGCAGTCTTCAAACTTTGTCAATTTACGGAACCTTTATTATAACTATTAACATATTTAATGGAACCAGTTTTCGTTAAAAAAAAATTATATAATTATATTTGATTTTTGAAACATGATAAATAATAATAGTACAAAGAATTATAATCAGCAATTCATAGAACACTTGGGGATACAAGATTCTGACGACATAGTTTGAATAGCCTTTAGCATCGAGCTGATGTGTCAATCTAAGCAAGAATTGATATCAGTATACTGATTTAAATGCATCATTGAGTCGCTTTATTTCTTTACTTAACTGAAAAGGCAATGGCGCAAGGCATGGCCGGCCCTAGCTATAGGTAGAGTCTCAGTGTACAGTGGCGAAAAAGTGTTGTCTTATTGATATTTCCTATTGATTGATGGAATTACATGGTATTCGCCGCCATTAAGAGGCTACAAGTTGGACGTTTGCTATTACCAACATATAGAATCACTTAATTTTTTATTTTCAATTTAATTATTAAAGTTTAAAATGCCTGTTTGTGCATCAGTAGGTTGTAATAATTCAGCCGACAAAAGGCTTATTATATAAACAAAGAGCTTAACTTTATAATGGGAAGATGGAGGAAATAAAAGAGCTATGAAAACCACTATACATAATTTATTTTCAGACATTTCGGACTGCCAGACGCAAAACCAACTACAAACTTGTTAAACGAAGGCAATATCAATAAATCTTATCTTACACTGAAGGTGATTTCAGGCTGGCCAAAATTGTAAATAAATGATATAAGATGGTCCTTATATCTATAGCTGTTTTTGTTCTCCCATCCTCTCATTAACTAAATCCAGCATAAATTGAAACGTTTTCATTTAACCTTATAATGCATATGAAGAATTTTAATATGTTTTTAAAAAATAATAAGCTTAAAAACAAATATATTTGTCACTCATGATCTAAGATAAATGAATAAATAAAATCCCTCTAATTTTTCATGAAATATTTTAAAGATGTGATGTTCAATCTTATATATATATAATATAGTCTACACAGTTCTCAATTAAATAATTATGGAAGATGGGGAGCTCAAAATTTCTATAGCCAATATATATCTAGGGAGAGAGAGAGAGTGATAGACCAGTGTTTAATTTTTTTATTAAAGCAAAATTACTATTAAGATGGATGAGAATGGTTCAAATTTTTAATTTATAAAATTTTATTGAAGACCGATGGGGGGACTTGAGCCTCTCTCCTTTCTTAAGCCATTGAGCCAACATATAATAAACTTATGGCTGTTTTCCGATAACCGCACGCACTAAGGGCTATATTTACCCTTGCTTACTAGATAAGAAGTCTTGTCTAGGTCATAGAAATACAAGTGGAATTTCAATTCTTCTGCATTCGTTGTCCCTTATTTGGCCTAAATTTAGGTCTGAGAGTATATATAAGGTATAATATTCCCATCAATGTGTATGTCAACCAGCGCCGAAATCTTCACCTTCCATTACAATTATTCCTTCTTAAACTGTGTAATTTAATAACAAATGAAAAATAAATTAAGATTATTTATATTTATTAATCGAGAAGTTTTATAGAAAATGTCATGAAGCCTATGAAATATGCTAATTTTTTAAATTTTGGTTAATTTAATAGTAAGAGAGGACATAAAATCCCTCTCTTTTGGTTCAAGCACAACCCGAAGTGTTTTTTAAGTAGTTTAAATAGACTTGTCATCTGCCCTTATTGTGCTTTTGAGTGAAGTGATAAGGAAAGTGAATGAAAAGTGTGCACTCCAAGTTTTGGAAAACAGCCATTGGCAGACTCCAGGGAAGGCATTTTCGGAATCTTAGAATGTCTTCTGCCCTAATTGTGCTTTTTAAATAAGTGATAGGGAAAGTGTGCACCCCAAGTTTTGGAAAACAGCCATTGGCAGACTCTAGGAGAGGCATTCTCGGCATCTTAGAAATCTTATCTCCACCCTAAAAGACTCTCAGCAAAAGGTTCCCCCACCTAGAGTCGCTCGCCCAATCACAGGCAGAGATAATCCCCCGCTAGTCACTTCCCCGCTCTACTCCGTTAGCTGAATCTTTAGTGTGTGGCTCCACCTATAATCATTTCCTTACTGCACTTGGTCTCTCGTCCATTCCGAGAAAACCTTAACTGTAGGCCAAAATTAAGCTCGCAATGTAAAAACAGTATATTTAATTTTTTTATGTTTAATGATATTGTACTTGATTTTTATAAATGAAAATTTTTGATATATTTTATTTTTTATTTGGGGGGGGGGGGGGGAATAGAGAGAGAGGCGCCAAGTTTGTAATCTGTAAAATCTTGGGCCGGCCTTGCAAGGAAGTGTATAAGTGCAAATGCATCGCGAAATGCTGTGTTAACCATGTCTAGAATTTTTTTTTTTTAGTATCAGTTTACTATTAATAATTGGTTCATTTAAAATAAGAGAATGTAAAAAATTAAAGGAAAAATAAATACAAAATATTATTCTTTTTTGAATTTTTGCACGTCTGCCTGAGAGAAAAAAGAATTATTTTATGCATAAATGCATAGATTTAGTGAATATGTTATTAAGATAAATTTATTACTAATTTAATAAAAATCTATCATTGTTAAAAAATTTTTTTTATTTTTATTTTTATTTTTTATTTTTTTTGAATAAATTAATATTTTATTAATTATTTTACCATTTTTAAAAGCTTCAGAATACTTGTAACCTGACGATATCAAGAAGAAAAGGTTCGTAACCATTGTGAAGGAATAAAGTTATTCAAATGTGCCAATTAATTCAACACTTCAAGTCAGTGATATGCGCAGTTTTAAAAGATTCATGTCTCATGAAACCTTCCAAATGCGATTTTTAGCTGCACGACCTCGAATCATTATGCTACGATTGAAACATGGTCTATACTTCCCTTGACGACCCAAGGCTCCCTTTTGACGATATTACCACCTCTAAGTAGAATCTGATGTCGGTTTTAGCAGCCTTGAATTGTCGTGGGTATGTTGCAATCAACGTGTGGTACCACAATTCGAGGTCGACAAGTTGAAAATTGCAATCGGATAAGTTTATGAGACATGAATCTTTTTACAACAGCCCATATTATTGAATATGAATTATTGAATCGATTGGCAAGCTTGGATAACTGTTCTTTCAAAACGAACGGTTATGAAATATTTCTTTATGTTCAGATATCGTTAGGTTACAAGTATCCTGAAAAAGTCCTATAGTCAAAAAATGATAAAATAATAAGTGAAGGTATTTTTTTTACGTGATAGATGAGATGTCCCTATGCAGCCTGATAAATAAAACAAATTTTTTGAATTTGTTGCCGACGTTTCAGAGGAAGCGCGCGATAGGCTTGCGAAACTTTGGCAACAAAAACAAAAAATTTGTTTTATTTCACATGGCTGGACCTGGATCCAATCCATCACATAAATCAAGTACTACAGCCATCAAGAAAGAACATTCGTTAAGTGAAGGTGGTTAAGAATATAAAAATTTTAATAGAATATAAAGATAAAATCGAGTCGCGAGAGCGACTTGTCACCGAGCAATAAAAACTATAAGAAACAAAAAAAAAAAACATTAATAATACCAAGAAGAATCGCCTGCAGAGACTATAATATTAGAAACTATTTTAAATCATTAATAAAAGATAAGTGAAAAAAATTTTTATTATTTTTCTCTTTCCGCGTGAATATCTCAAAATTATCGAATCCGAAATTTTTATATAAAATGAGAATAAATAAAGATTATTTTGAGTCTAATTTCAAAATCCAAACTCATCTCCAAAAAGAATAGTAAAGGTTCAAACTTAAGATTTGCCTATTTCAGAAGACCGAAAATTACTCTCTTATTATTTTTTTTTTCCTTTCATAATCAGGAAAATTTTTAGATAAAACTACAGCTTTTCCCGCTAAACCGATTTTGATGAAATTTAAGACACCAAAAATAGAGTACTAACGAAAATCCGACAGCTGTGATATAAAATTTCAATTTGGTAATTTTAAAGGAAATCATCAAAGACGCAAAATTTGCCCTATTTTAAAATGGAGAAAGGATGATATATTTTTAGCTACGTGGTGACGTCATATATGAAGAAATCTAGAGAAAATAAAATATGGAGACCACTTTCGAGACATAGGATTATACTTGAATTAATATTTATTTACTCTTAAAAATTGTACTGTCTCATTCTGCGCCACTCTACTCTTTTGTTGAAAACCCCAGAATATAGTTTTATCCTAGTTTTAATTGATTCAGATTTTCAAGGTAGTAAATAATATATATTATGATGGTCTTCAAAAAATCAACTGACTGTATGTTTTTTGAACGCACGCTATCTAATATTTTCCTTTTTGGAAGTAAATAGAAATAAGTTTTTTAAAGGACGTCAACTTGAGCGAGAATATTGAGCTGAGCTCGTCGCGGCGCCTTTCGGGCTTTGCCAATTTCTTCGATATTTGTTTTAAAAGATAGTGAAATAATTGAGAGAGAAAGAAAGGTTGCTCCAAACTTTCTCTATCGGAACAAAAACTTGTGGTTTAACATCTATGGAATCCTTTTTATTATCAATATCAGGTTTAGAAAGATCCTACGGACGAAATTGTTTATTCTTTCCAGCAGTTTTGTTTAAACTATTTCTGTAAGAGAATACAAATTTGTCCTCTGGTGGGTTCGACGATTATCTCAAGTACTTCCAAGTGGCAGAGCACGGGAAACACCTTGCTGGCAGAATAGCTTAAAAAATTTTGCCTAGAATTAATTGTATTTAGGATGTAACAAACAAACCGAAAATCAAAGTTCTAATTTGACGGGATGCGGAAAAGTTGTGAATCCATATCAAATGAAAGTACCCAAAGTTTCATCCCGATCGGATAATATTTTCTAAAAGTTTTGAAATTTGCTTAAAAACTACTAAGTTTGAACTATTGGTATATTCAGTTTACTTATGAGTTCAAAGAATAATTCTTTGTTAAAACATCACGAAATACTATACCAACAGAGATTTGGAAATACAAAAAAACAAGTGAGATGCCCTAGGGCCCTGCTAAAAATGAAAAAAATAAAGAATTTTATTAGATTTTATCAATTATTAGAAGAGACAAGCAATTATCCGTTAAAGTCGGTAAAATCAAGGGTGGAGAGAAGTAAACGGATGAGGTCCCCACCAACTCCAGATAAAAATGTACAAAGCAAAAGTTGTGCATTATTGTAATATAGTGCAGTCGTCCCTAAAAGAAGAAGGGCAGAGGGCTAATCATATCCCTTTAAGTTGTGGGAATTTTAAAATGGGAGGCGCTGTCCACTATTTCAGATGTTAAAAATTTTGTTAAAAGCCTTCTGCCTTCCTTCGTTGATTTCATCTGACAACATAAATAAAAAAATCTGTTATGACTAAGAGCCTATTACACAATTTTCTCTTACCTGCTTAGGCAAGTGAAATTAAACTGATCTGATACCGTACCAGATTTCTTTGTACAGATATTTTTATTCTTTCCAATAGGATGTCAATACTCAAGAAGTATCTAATACCACCGAATTTTTCTTTCCACATTTAGCCAAAAACAATAATTATAAAAAAAGGAAAAAATTAAATTGGTAGTTAAATTTTCTAAACAGTATATGCTTTTGTTGGTAGATCAAAGCAGTGAAAGAAGGCAGATGAAAAATTTTAGGCGCTTGAAAGAATGGAGAAGTCAAGAGACAGTATCTAAGATGTTCCGTTTTTACTGATTTAATAACATTTTAATCTTACTCAGCCAACTAAGTGGCGATTTGAAGTGATTAACAAAAACTCCATTAATTCGATTTTTATTTTCATTTTTAAAAATTATTGTCATGTTTTTTTAATTTCTTTCCACATTGTTAATATTGATATTCATTAGGCATCCATGGTCTAGGTATTTGGTGACAACCATCAAGATGTTAAGCAATGCCAAACTCTGCTGAATCTTGGATGGGACATCCCTGTGTAACATAAGTCTTAAACTGCAGGACACTATCGAGATATGAATATTAATAAATTAATATTTTTATGATTATAATTGTATTGGAATTCCAAATGGTCTTAGAATTTCAATAATTTAACAACTAGGATAATTTAATATTTGGTGCAAATTAATTTAACTTTGATCTTAGATTATCTCTATTCCAAAAAAAGAGAAAAAAAAGTATCGAGTAGAAAATTTTCCATAAATAATTCAGGGGCCCAGGGAGCAAAGTCCGCAGGCTAGGTGTGCAACTAATATATAAATATATATGGGTCATTCCACGAATAGTCTCGTATGGAGAAACTTTTTCCTGACTGTTTTTTCTAAGATTCCGAGAATATGGTCTCGTTTTGTTCCGCCCCTGCTCGCATTTGAAATTTGAAAATGCCACTTTCTTAAATTTAAATATCTCCGTTAATACAAGTTGAATTTTCCAATTTTTGGACTTAAATGAAAGATAATAAAATTCCCTTTAAGAGTAAAATATAAAAATATTTGTTAGAATTTAGTCATATAATATTGAAAAAGAAAATTTCAAATCGATATTAAAAAATATGCTCTTTTTTTCTTGAGAAAAATATATGTTAAGAGAACTTTATAAAATATTTTTAAAGAGAGACATGAATAGATTAGGGGGGGGGGGAAAGGGGGGAAATATTAATTGAGAAAAATGCGCAAATTTAATCCATTGATTAATACATGTGTTTATAAATTGATACTTCATTAAAAAATTGATTCAAATCAATAGGTCTATATTGGTTTTCTTTTGTATATTTTCCTTAATAATTTTGAAAAATAAACTGCTGTTGCCACTAAAGAACAGACTCCAAAATATCTTTCTCGTCCTGGCTTTTATTCCCTTTATTTGGGATTGGCATTGAAAATCAAAGATGCTGCCGAGAAGAGGGACAAGCCGGCCCGTCGCTAGATGAAGGGGGAGAGAAAGACTTAGGACATGAAAACACAGATGAAATTCCATTCGGGTATACTTTGGTGAGTGTGCGTTCAAAAAAATTGTTGATGTTATAAGGGCCATCTTAATATACATATATACATTTCAAACTGCAAATTTAAAAGCCTCCTCAAGACTTTATTTTAAAGATTATTAGCCATAACTCAATTTTTTTTTTCTTAAAAAAACATCAACAGAGTAAATTCATCATCATGATAATTTTTGATAGATCAATCCAAAAGATTTCCTAAGTCCTATTTGCCGAAATATCTTCGGTCTTCTGTTAGGGTAATTTTCATTGTAAATAATGCTGGTCTTCTATTCATTAACTCCTTGATTCTCTATTATTGACAAATTTTGGGATGCTCAGTTTAAAAATGTTAAATACTAGCAGATACTATTCAACTACTTTAACTTTTATAAGGGGAATTTAAAATATCCTTCATTTTTATTTGATAATCGATTCATTGAAACCAAAAATAATAAAATCAAATCAAATAAAGAATGATTAGGATAAAATAAATAATAAAAAAAAAAAACAAGTTAAAAAGAAATATTTCTTAAGAAAAATGTTTTGAGTTATGCTTACCGTCATCTTCATCGTCATCGTCATCGTCTTCGTTTCCACCTTCAATAGATGGTGAGGAATTTGGATTTGATTCAGAATCCTCAGAAGAATCAGAATCGTCATCATCTTGTTCTTGAGTCTAAAATAAAAATTAAATAAATATTTAATCTTAAAAAAAACTTAATATCTTTACTTGAGGAAAAGCTAAGCATTTTTTATTTTAAATGGAGTTTACCTAAATAAATATAAAAAAGAATTTGTGTATAAATGTAATAATTTCCATTAATTAATTCTTAACAATTTAAAATTAAATTTTGGAGATTTGTTAATCTTATTCTAGTATATTCAGATTTCAAGAAAATGTGGCATAATTTTATCTTCCTAAAGATTACATAACGTGTACATTTCATGGGTTTTGATTATGTAATTAATCTGTTTACTTATTATATGTATTCACTCATTCTGAATTATGTAATAGGTCTTATTTTTTGTTAATTGGGCACATTTCGGCATATCGCCGCTCCCTTTTACGCTGAATAAGAGGGAATCTATTCTAACCGTGAAATTTAAAAAATCTTAAAATTCTCTCTAGATCACTAGATAAAATATCATGTCTGTGGTAAGTATGTCTCGAATATACACAAGCTCTAAGACCAGCCCATCCGCCATGAATAGGCTAAATCATGTTAAAAATATACCGTATTTACTGAATTAGCGTGCGAAAGGATTTGAAATTAACTCGGGTGCGGTAAAAATCAAAATTTTGGAGGTAATAAAGATACAAAAATATAAATAAAATTAAGTAAATTTATTATTTAATAAACAAGCGAAGCGAATTATTTATTTCTTAGAAAAGAATATGACTTATGGCAAATTTAAAAATTTTTCTCAGCTGTAAGATCACTTTACATTGTGCAATAACTAAACGATAGGGGCAGGAAAGACTGATTTTTTATTTTCTTCTTTTCAAAACGTGGGGGCATAACCAAATATATTTTTGGATAATATCTAAAAAATTTCCCCAGCCCCTGTTTTAAAATAATGAAAATATTGTAGTTAATTTTACATTTTGTATAATCCCTTTCATTAATTTTTTTATTTTCTCTTAGCTAAATAAGAAAGATATAGTAATAAGTTTAGATAAAGAAAAAAATTGATGTTGATGATGAGATATCAAAGGAAATACACTTTTTGAGGACCCCTAAGTAATATCAATATTTAATTTCATATAGATATTTTTAAATGTTACAGATCTCCTGTCCCTTGATGTAGTAGAAAAGCTTTTTCTTCATGATCTAAGTCATGGATTCTTTTCCCATTCTGAGCGATAAAATATTTAAATATCTGTCAATTAATTTAAATAAATATGAACCGATATTAACGAATATAGTAAATATCGTTCATATTTTTCGAATATGTCTATATGTCGTTAATAACTTTCTTGAAGTATACATTCTGCATTCAGAAGATAAGGAGAGTACGAAGGCGGAATCATACTCATACTCTGAGACTTCAACAACATAGAATTCTGAATTCGCACATGAGTTACTGAGTAAGCCACATAGACCTACCCAAGCTGAACCAAGTGATTTAATTCTAGATTTGGGCCTATCAAAAAAAGCCGACATTCTAGGTTCAAAAAGAACGTTCTAGAACATTATGTTAAAGGTCATTATATAAGAGTCGATAGAATGGAACTGTGCCATACTTGCAAACTACTGTGCAAACATTTTGAGTAGAGATGCTCTGTCACACCAAGGCATGTCGGCAAAACTATCTAAAATATAAAAATGTCCTCTTTTTTTGGATATGGAAGCATAAGTTTCAATAGACCTAGTGACCAATGGTCATATGCAACCAGGAAAAACAGGTGTAAGAGAAAAAGAACTTTAAAAGGTGCTTGTTGAGGTTGGATTTGATAGATAAGAGAATGAAAGAAGAAAATTGTTGCTGTGCTGTAATTTTAATAGTTAAGAAGGCAGGTTTAGGAATAAGGCAGACTTTAGATACTCAATAAAAAACTCAAAATTCTTCATTCATTCAACACTCACACTAATGAGATTATACGATACATTAACAACTTTGTCCCTCTTATATGTATTTCAAATACAAGCTGACCTCCTTTGAACATAAATACAATGATCAAATTGAACTAATGTTAAACTAGTAAACCTCTTTCGAAACGTCTCAATTGTGAGTTTTTTTATTGAGCATCAAAAGGCTGCCTTATTGCTATAAATTGGAGATTTTAAGTTTTAGGGAAGATAGTAGCAGTTCCAGTCACGGGAGGTCATGGGAAAAGGAAGCCTAGTTCTACTAGTCGCTAGTTTAACGACATGGGGATGTTGGGATGATGACTCCCTTATAGTCCAGACTAATATTAGATTGGTTTTTTCGACCGAAATTTAAAAAGGATGGATGGATGCGTTTAATTTTAAAGACAGGTTTCCCGTCCGGCACTTAGGCCATCAGGAATTGGGCCCTTTATGTTGTTACTAGGGGTGAGATTATCTCCCAATTTCCAACATCAACAGGAGACTTTAGAATGTTAAAATTTTTTGCAACAAGCGGAACTCGAACCTGAGTCGTGTTGTAACTCCAGATCCGTAATCTGAAGCTTGTAAAAAAGGAATCCAAGACACAAAATAGGCATTTTGTGTTTAATATGGATTCATTATCTTTAAATAAGAATTTATTCAGGGGGTCAAATATTGAAAGTACATGGATCCTATGTTCCCCTCTC
This sequence comes from Anisolabis maritima, assembly GCA_010014785.2. Taxonomy (NCBI): domain Eukaryota; kingdom Metazoa; phylum Arthropoda; class Insecta; order Dermaptera; family Anisolabididae; genus Anisolabis; species Anisolabis maritima. Next base: position 2,661 of record JAAAKE020119350.1, on the reverse strand, counting down.
CCAATCAAGTATCAGGCCGTGCAGCGGGCCGACTTGATTCTCTCTGAGACATCTCTTGTTGATATGTCGATCCTGAAATAAGTAATAACGGCTAGGAAGAAAAGTATCTTTAAATGTATACCCAAATTTAGGTAATTTTGATAAAATTAGAGATTATATTTACTTAGAAAAAAAATTGGATGTATGATTATTTACCTTTCTGATGATGATATATAATCATAAATGAGAAAAATTTATGCATTTGAAACTTAAAATAAAATAACTTTCTCCAACTTATTCTTCTTAGCCCTATAAAAGGGTGTAATGAAGACAGATGACGCATTTTTATTTTTTTTAAGCAGTTCGAATAAGAATCTAGAGGCTTTCAAAAATCCATTGATTTATGTGGGTGGACTGTTCCATCATGTTCGACCTGGTTAGTCATCGTTTCGGAGAACGAAGATATAGACGAAGGCCTTTGTCCTTTCCTTCCAAGACAACTTCTCAAGCGTATGATCTAGCTTTTCAATTGTCTGTAGCTAGCTGTTTAGTTTGTTCTCCTATACCTTTTCCAGAGATTAAGTCTGATTGAACTTAAGGTATTTAAGAATAAATGCTTTGATGAGTTTGTTGATGATATAAAGCATCATTTTGCTGATGTGTGACATCAAGACTTATTATTCTATAGTTGTTGAAGTCTGTCGGATTGCCTTTCTTATAGTGTTACAAAATGGGAATGACACCACTCTTTAGACCAATTTCCTGATATCCATAGATATCCCTTGACAGCTGGTATATTTAATTTCCCAGAGATCCCATTGCTTTGATTACTGCAATGATCCGTCCGACTCCAGAGACAATTATTTTAAATAAATTTTATCGCTCAAAAAGTGAAGAAAATAAAACCATTATTGACCCTAGATCTCGAATCAAGAGCTCTGCTCCAAGATATAGGAGCAACCCATTAAATCCTCAAATATGTTTTTAGATATTTGAATAAGGAAATTTTCTAGTCAAAAATTATGTTGATTCTCTAAATGGCCTAAGATGTAAAAATTTTTTTACTTTTTCTACCCCTTAGAGATCGAGTTTTAAATAATCACTTTTTAGTGGATGCCTATGTATGGGCTGAATTTAACCTAAAAATTTTATCAAATTTTATCCATGGAATTGGGATGTACGATAATGATTCAGTCAATCAGTCAGCGGGGTAATTTCTTTTATATATATAGATTGATTAATTAATTGTAAAATTAAGACTTTTTATTTAAATTTACCTGTTCTGAATGATGATGATGATGATGAACAGATTCGTCAACCATTTCAGTGTCATCAGTTTCCATATCGTTGGTTTGCACTTCTATATCATTAGTTGTGACCTCCCTATGAATATATAACAGGTTTCAATTTATAAAAATTTAGGTTGAAGACCAGAATAGCTCCCTATATGAAAAAACAAGAGAGTAGCCATGAAATGTTGAAAAAATGAAATGGACAAGCATGGGGTCTGTATACAGGGTGATTCAATTTGGAATTATTATAAGATAGAGATATGTTTCAAATAATTTGAACGGAGTGGTTGTTATAAAAAAATGCGATTACTAGACTACTATATATCAGCTTTCGAGTGCTATTAAAAACTAAAAACAGTTATAATTTAAAAAATAACTTAAAATTAATAAATTAAATTCTCTTTTTTCATTGGATTCAGAAAAAAAAACACTATTTGATTAACTATTAATATTTTTTTTTACCAAAGAAAAAAAATTTTATATTAACACAATTCATTAAATATTAATTCTAAAGTTATATATCATAGGATTTAGAAAAAATATTATTAAATGCCTACAAATTGAATATGAGGCCTATAGGAAAAAGTAAAGTTAATACTTAAATATACAATACATTAAGTGTTCAGTTCCGGTTTTTGTTTCGACAAAAATAACGGTTTTCTCAATTTACGGTTGGAAGCCCTGTAAATAAGTTTTTTTTTTATAAAAAATTGCTTTAGAAAAGTTTTACAGAATTGCAAAATACTAATAAATAATAAAATGTAAACAATAATAAAATTCGCCATTTTTGAATTTTTCTCAAAAAGCGATATTATAAATCAAATATATTTAAATATATCTTATATAACCCTGAAATTATCAACTTCCTCTATTTGGAACCTATGCACTATCTCTTATAAAGTGGTGTTCATCCAATTGATCGCGAAACGATCTCTCATTTATTCCTCCTTACGTTTTTTTTAAAATGTAATATATTTTATTTATCATTATTGCCTGTTATTTTTAAATTTTAAATTTTCTTTAAGTGTATTGTTATTATTTATTTTTTATCAAATCAATAATTTTATTATAAGTGCATTATAAGGGTAAATGAATTAATGTGGATCAAAGTCAAACATTGAGCCGATTAAGCAAAGCACATCGTTATTACTAATATTAACTGATATTGCGCAAAAAATTCGAATCGAATCCAATTTTTCAAATATGAACGTCATAAAAAATCAATTAAGAAACCAAATTAGAAATGATCATTTTAATGATTGTCTGTAAATGGCCAATTTTTCAAATCAACCTATTTATGAAAATATTGAGTTCCAAACAAAACCAAATTTCACATCAACTTTTTCTTTAATTAACAATTATTTCCATTTTGTAATCAATCAATTGTTTT